>JAGVVM010006650.1:0-26064 GCA_019149425.1 Psidium friedrichsthalianum
CGAAATTGTTCTCAACTAAAGCTCTATCTTCCAGCAGATCATAGAAATTGAAAATATTGGAAAAAACACTATCCACCTTCATGCCATAACCTTGGACTGCCAGCAGCATATAGGGCTAAAGAAATTATTCCCAAGCATGTCAGAGTTATTTTTACATTCCTTAGTAGTATTGACAAGCACAACTAGTTGGTAGATAGACCAATACCATAATTCCGCCTACGGGATCTGTACCTTTGCACTGAAGCACACTGTTTGCAGCACATAAAAATAAGAGCCAAGGGTATTGAAGGGCAAAAGGGCGTAACTTGAAGAAATCAGCGCTTATAAATCGAGATAAGAGGTTTACAAGGACAGTAAATGGGTCCACACAAAAAAAGAGGTCCAGAAGTAGCCTAACCAGATATGGTGCCAATGTTTGTTATAGATTGGTTCTACCAGCAATTGGTCTCGTGACCTTGGTCTCAACACCAGCACTTGTTAGAACTCTATCAAAGAAACAGATAGGGAGGGAAAAAGGGAAGCTTACTATTGCAACCAATTCCTCATAGAGATAAAAATCATCTCATTGATAATACATCTCTCGTATTGAATCCATTTCTAATGATATTAGACTCATTATTGATGATTTTATAATTGTATTTCCATTCACATGTATTCCCCTTAAGCTTTGAATAATAGTCAATGTTAATATTAATACTTTTTCATATTCTTTTTTTTTAGTAATCAGTGATGCTAAGCCATCACACATCGGGAGCATAATGATATGTCTTGTCTTGTAGACATTGTACTACGCATACTATCCTCCAACATAGGAAATTCTTTGATGACATTGAAAAAATGCCGAATGTGTGATATTACTACTAATTTCAAAGTCGATAGTAAACATCATTACAGGCGTCCGGAAGAGCTTATAGGTATACTAAAGAACTCACCAATTAGGCACAAAGGGTTTTTCCATTATGATGGCTTTTTTTGCTCACGTCTAAAAGCGGAACCTACTTGCTTTGAAAGATATTCGTTTCAATGAATTTCACGTTTGAACCAAAGACTGGAGAGGGGTAAAGAAAAATATTCCGCTTTTTTTTTTTGTGTATCTACCCAGAATTAGTGGATACAGAACATAAAATTATAGAAAAGTTACTATCTTCTCCTCCAGGGTTATACTATACTTTATACGTGTAATTAATAAACTATTAGCGAGACTTGCAGTTCACAAACCCAGACGTTTTCCATGTATGAGCATTACCCAGTTTAAGGGTTACCCGGTCAATATGATCAACGAATATTGAGAACATTACATTGGGCATATCCATTAAAAACCCAATTATGGCTCCCTTCGGGGCACCACTAATTAGTGTATGCGATGCGTTGCGTATGAGGGTAAATTTAAAATTTACGGTCGTACTCCTAGTAATTAAGGGTGATACATCCTACTATTTTTGGCATAGAGTTCAAGTGATATCTTTGGGCTTGTCCACGCCTGCTGTGGACCATTCGAAGTGATTTTATGTCCTAATTAATGCTATCAACTGACAATGGACATATGTTACGGACTGTTATCACACGTAATATGGCCTTTAACAAAAGTTACTCACGTCAGAATATTAAGATTACGTGCACATTTTCCTAGTTACCGATCTAGTGAAGATCCCGTTAAGATCAAATCGCTATAGTTAGGTATTTGTATTCTAAGATCTTTGTTGATATTATTGTCTGAGCCATATGGATAGACGTGGAGCATCACTGTACCACATAACTCAAACACAGCACGGCATCTAGACCGTGTGCGGAGATGAGGCCAAATGTGCATTGTGTCGTTTTAGTTGGAACCTGCAATAGTGTGCACGCTGGGCAGCACGCATTAGAATACGCCCACTGAATATCAAGAATAGGGGCTCCCCGTATTCAACTTGTGTTGCTGTGAACCCAATATTTCCCATGCTGCGAATATTGGGATTTGGTGCCGTATACGTTCCTATAAACACACCCGTCCCACAGCAGTTCCAAAATGGGACCTCATGTAAACTTGCATTTATGTGGGATATGATCTCCCATCTATTATAAAATACTTGGAGCCCCAAATATGATTGACTTGTTTACTGCTTGAATTCGATGCTTGTATATTTGTAGGCACATTTCTAGGCATAGGGGGAGAAAGCCGGAAGTTTAAAAATGCCGTGAAATTCCTAACGGAAGCTCAACTAAATTACTTAATCCACATACAAGAGCATGACCTACTTGTAAGTTTATGAAGATTATTAACTTGCAAATTTAGCAAGTAAACTGACCAGAAATGCATTTATTGTCATAAAGGGGTTTACTAAAGTCCCATAAATTCCTCCAGAAACCGCACAACCAAAGAAGTGAGATCCGCATTGGTAACCAAATGTCATTGAAGCCTTATCCACCCGAAAGCATGGACGGACCGCAAGGGGCTAAAGAACATAAATCCGCGGAAAGAAAAAATATTCAGTCACGCCCGCTCCTCCTGGAGGAGGTTAATCCTGAAACAAGCAATCCCGGTGATATTAGTACACAGCTGCCCAAATACCAATCTCGTGAATACGGAACGACCGAATCTTATTGATCTGGGAAAGGACAGAAGATTTGGTTGATGTTAACATCGAAGTTACGTAAATTATATGTGATACGGAGTAAAGATATGATACGCATTACAACTTTCATTGACAACTCTCTTTTGCCCCTCCAAGTACGCGCTCACCGTCATCCAAGAGAATCTGGAATCCATAAACCACAATCCATGGGCTTGAATGCCATAAGTGTTCAGACTGGATAAATGGATGAGCATTCGGCCAAACAAACACTCGCTTATTAAATGTTTGTTTTGGGAACTGTTATCCGAAAACCCAAAGTATTTTATCCTGTTGGAATATAAATGGGTGTTTGTACAGAAATACAATGAAAAGAATGAGTGGTAAGATATAACGCAAGACCAGTTGCTCAAGGGTTTTCGTATTAGACCTAGACTAGACTTTGATGTACACTTAATCTCATCCCTGTAATGGATAACTTTACTTTCGTTATTTGATCATATGGCCCGTCCATATGCAACTTATTTTTAAGACCATATAATGATGTTGTAATTTAATAAGTTATACGGGTTCACTTGACACTGGGAAAAAAAAAAAAGTTAATTACATATACATAATATATAATATAGTATAAATACAGTGTCAGTGACCCGTATAAATATGCAATCACACACTCCATTAAGTGCATATTTAGATTCATATTTCGGCCATATTGATCAATAACGAAACGTATATTATCCATTACAGGAGAATAAGTGACATCACAAGTCTATGCCAGTCTCTATGAAAACCCTTGGGCAACTGGCATCGCTTTATATCGTACCACCTCATTCTTTTCATTTTATTTTCTTACAAACCCATTTATATCCACAGGGATAACATCTCTTGTGGGTGTTCAATAACAGGTCCCAAAACACAATTTTTATTAAGCGCGATTCTAGTTCTGCCTTAATTTCCTCCTCCATTTATTCCAGTCTGAACACTTCTGGCATTCAAGAATGGAATTTGGTTCTGGATCCAGATTCTCTTTTGAGACAGTGAGCGCTACTGAGGAGGCAAAAGAGTCGTCGACGACAGTTGTAATTCTATCATATCTTACTCCGTATTCATATAATTTACTGCAACTTCTATGTTAACATCAACCAAATCCTCTTCATTTTCCAGATCAATAAGATTTGGCCGTTCCGTATTCCCGAATTGTTATTTGGGGCAGCGCTAACTATTCACCGGGATTGCTTTCTTCAGGATTAACCTCTGCAGGAGGCGCATAGGGTGACTGAATATTTTTTCTTTTCCACGGATTTATGTCTTTAGCCCCTGTGGTCGTCCACGCTTTCGGCGTTGATAAGGCTCATCAGACATTTTTGGTCCCAAGGGATCTCCACTCTAGGTTGTGCGTTTTCTGCAGGAATATGGGACTTAGTCACCCTTTATGATCAATAAATGCATCTGGCAGTTTACTTGCTAAATTTTGCAAGTTAATAATCTTCTGAACTTTCAAGTTCAGTCATGCTTGTACGTGGATCAAGGTAATTCAGTTGATCTTCCTTCTAGGAAATTTCACGGCATTCTTTAAGCTTCAGGCTTTCTCTCCCCTAATGCCGAGAATGTGCCTCATCAAATATACAATCAGCGAACCGCAGTAAACAAGTCGCTCGTTTGGGGCTCCAAGTATTTTATAATAGATGGAGACTCATATCCCACATAAATGCCAAGTCTACGTTGAGGCCCATTTTGGAACGCTGTGGAGGTGGTATAGGAACATATACGCACAACCAAATATTCGCAGATGGGAAATATGGGTTTCACATCCACATACAAGTTGAATCGGGGAGTATTCATGATATGCAGTGGGTCGTATTCTAATCAGTGCTACAGCGTGCAATATTGCATGTCCCATAAACTAAAGGTAATTTGGCCCTCAATAGCACGGGTCTAGCAAGCCGATTCTGCTGGTTTGAGTATGTGGTACAGGATGCTCCACGTCTATCCCAATGGCCATACAATAATCATCAAAAGCCTTAGACGTAAACTCACCAGCATTATCTAACGGATCTTCTGGATCGGGTAATAGGAAATTGTGCACGTAATTTAATTAGCTGAGTGAGTAATTTTGCAAAGGCCATATTACGTGTTGACAACAGGTCAACATATGTCCATTGCGTTGAAGCATCAATTAGGACCATAAAATATCTGAAAGGTCCACATGCAGGGTGGATAGGCCCACAGATATCTCCTTGAACTCTATGCAAAAATATAGGAGATTCCACCTTAATTTAGTATGAGACGGCGTATAATTAATTTACCCTCAGCGCACGCATCGCATACATAATCAGTGGGTGAAGGGAGCCACGATTTGTTAATGAATGCCCAATAGAATGTGTCAATATTCGTCGTATCATATTTGACCCTGGGTGACCTAAACGGTCATGCCATAATTGAAAACCTTCTGGGTTTGTGAACTTCAGTTCATCGTAATATGTTTATTACTTACACGTATGTAAGTATAGTATAACCCGGAGGAGAATGATGGTAACTTTTCTATAATTTGTTTTCTGTATCCACTCATCTGGGTTAGATACAAGTATTCTTTACCACCTTCATCTTGGTTTCAACGTGAAACCCATTGGAACGAATATCTTTAAAGCTAAGTAGGTTCCTTTTGACCGTGGCAAAATAAAGCATCATTAATGAAAAACTTTGTGCCCATTGGTAGTATTACATAAGCTCTTCCGGAGTTAATTATGTTACTATCGCTTGAAATAGTAGTAATATTCCCTTCGCATTTTTTCAATGTCTCAAAGAATTCCCTCTGTGGAGGATAGTATGCGTAGTACCACTGTCTACAAGACAAAGAATATCATTATGCTCCTCGAGGTGATTGCTTAGCATCACTGATTACTAAAAAAAAAGAAATGAAATATAATATTAAACATGACTATTATTCAAAGCTTAAGGGATACATGTGAATGAACTTACAATATAAAATCATCAAATGATCTAAATCATTAAAATGATCAATATCGAGAGATGTATTATCAAGAGATGATTCTTTATTCTCTAGTGAGGACTTGGTTGCAATTAGCTTCCCTTTTTCTCCATCCTGTTCTCTTTGATAGAAGTCTACCAAGTGCTTTGGGGTGCGACAAGTGCGAGACCAATGGCTTGTAGAACCATATCTATAACAAACATTGGCACCAACCTGGTTAGGTACTTCTGGACCTTCTTTTTTTTGTGGACCCCATTTATGTCCTTGTGAACCTCTATCTCGATTCTTATAAGGCTGATTTTTCAAGTTACGCCCTTTGCCCTTCCAATGCCCCTGGCTCTTATTTTTATGCCGTGCGACATGTGCTTCAGGCACAGGTACAGATCCAGTAGGGCGAGAATTATGGTATTGCATCAACAACTAGTTGTGCTTTTCAACTACAAGTAATGTAAAATTAACTCTGAATGCTTGGAATAATTCTTTGCCCTATACTGCTGCTGGAGTACAAGGTTATTGGCATGGAAGGTGGATAGTGTTTTTTTCCAATATTTCAATTTCTATGATCTGCTGGCGATAGAGTTTTAGTTGAGATACAATTCGATGAATAGCAGAATTATATTCTGGTATAAACTTAAAGTCTTGAAAGCGTAAGTTAATCCATTCAAATTTGACATGAGGAAGGACCACTTCTTGTTGATGATCAAAGTAATCCTTCAGGGATTACCATAGAATTGCAGGGTCCTCCTCAGTCAGATACTCAACCTTTAAATCTTCATGTAAGTGGTGGCGGATGAAGATAAGAGCCTTAGCCTTCTGGGCTGTAGTATAATTAGATTCTGGGAGAATAGATCGACTGAGGTCTAATGATGTTAAGTGTATCTTGACATCAAAAACCCATGTTAGATAATTACTTTCGGTAATATCCAACGTTGCAAACTCTCTCTTGGTAATGTTTGACATACTTGAAAAAAGAAATTATAAAGATATTAGATAATGGAGAAATAAATGTATGTCACCTTGAGTGATATCCAAGATTCTATCCGGCTCGTGCTGATAACATGTTGTGAAGTAAAGGGTGATCCTTGAAATCAACTCAGAAATATAATGAGAGAAAGTAAGAGACGAAAGAGAAGTAGGGAGCAAACGTGAACTCTTCTTCGACTCTCCAACAAGTTTACAAAGCCTCTATTTATAGGATAGAGGATACATGAATGATTCATGAATATTGCTAATGGAGGAAATAAAAAGACGAAGAGGTTACAATAATGAGGGAAGATGAAAAGGTAGAAGAAGTTACTATAATAATAGAGGAGGTGAAGAGATGATACATCCACATCAATATATTTATAACAATTTTTTTTTTAGCATATGTTGTCATATTCGAAGAAAAAGTAGAATCACCATTTAACATGAAATAAATTTCCTCATGATCTTAATTACTCAAGATAGCCTTTCCTTTCTCAATTAGATGGAGGAAAATTCTAAATGAGGGCTTTCTCAAATAAAGACTTGAAGTAAAGTGGATGTTATTTTAAATAAAACTCTGAAATGGCTATGTCAAATGCATTTTCATCTTTTAATTTTTTTTCCCTTTTTCTTTTTTTTATAAAAGGCTAAAAAAAGAACTCAGGCCCTTTGCCTATGGCCAATATCCCAACGTTTGTGGGGCGTCACACTAGCCATGGCTAGCGACCCTTGCCTCTAGTAGGGGAGGAGTTGCCGGCGACCTTGCCACCCCTCCGGCAATGGGGAATTTTTAAAAACTTTTACCTTTTTTTAATTTTCAGTATACTTTTTAGCTAAAATTGAATTTTTTTTTTTTTTGGGTAAGGAAATTGAAGTTAAAATTGTCTTTTAATGAAAATATCCTTAACTGGTCGAAATATTTACCCGACCGGCAATGTCATGCCATTATTTAAAATAGTCACGGCATTTCGGGCTTTTATTCGAAATAATGTTCATTTCAGAATCTTATGTAAGAAAAAAAAAGATCATTTCATATCTTCACTTGGAATTTTAAAGAAAAATTATAGCTTGGTAAACACTAACCGGAGTTAGTTTGCTCTCTTCTTGTCATATTTTTTTTTGGGTCGGGCAGGTCGCATGTTGAAGCCACGTCAACTGCCCGCGTATTGCTCTGAAACTACACATGCCGAAAGGCCAGGACGTAAATAGGCTCAGGGGCTCGCAGAGCCTCTTGCGTTATCTAAAAAAAAGAAGAAGGAAATTCTCTTCAACTATTACGAAGAAGCCTCCGTCACACGCACATATTTAGTTTATATATAGTGTAATATAAATATATATATATGGTTTTTTTTTGCTACGTGTCCGCCTGACGATGGCTCCAGAAAAACCGCGATCGCAGGAAAACTCTGGAAGCGACCCGAGATGTTCCCCCCGCAGGCCACGCGGTCGAAAACGATCGGACGGCGCGGACGCCCTTCACGGGGAGTGGGGTCCACTCCACGGCACCGCTTATACATCGCAATAAAGTGAAAAACGACAAAAGCACGACAGCTGGCCACACGTTTCCCCAGGAAGACCGGCCATGTTCGGCTCTCATTTCGTGCTCCTCCTTTTTCAATTTTTTTTCGCCCCCTCCTTATGAAAAATCGGAATAAAAGATACAAATGATTCTTAATTTCCGCTCAATATATAACGTAATATATAAATTTTTAATTTGATCAATATAATTTTAAATTTTAATTTGATGTATAATATGATTTTTAAACTTTTAATTTGACTAATATTATCATTGAATTTTTAAAAAATATTCTATTTCTTTCTAAAAATTTAAGGATCACATTGCAAATTAAATTAAAATTTAATAAAAAATTAAAAATTTAGAAATGATATTGTACGTTAAATTAAAATGTATGGATCATGTATATCCTAGAAAAGGAAATATATTTTTTACGTTCGGAAAAAGGAAATAACAATGATTGGGCGGTCGGCCAGTTGAGACTTTCGAGAGTCCAGCTGGGTCTTGCTAGAAGATGGTACGCGTGGGCCCCGCCATTGCCTTATCTTCACACCCACGTGGCGACGCGCCTTTCAATCCAATCATACTGCTAATGGGACAAGAAATTAGTTAATTGGGCGAGAAAAGAAAAGGCCCGATAACCATTTTGTTATTTTATTTTATTTTATTCTCGTGGATAGATTTGAAACACACATCCGTTTGATAAAATAATTTTTATCTTTTGCCATTTTATATATAAATTTTTAGCTTAGAAATAAATTTGTAACAAAAATGAGAGATGTGTAAATTTTCTACTATCTTATTTATTGGACATAAATAAAAATAAGAATTTTTCTCATCGCTTACTTGCTCTCTCGCATCCTCGGCTGTGATTTCCGTCCACCGGTCTCTAGTTTGCCGGACGCCAATCTCTGACTGAGGTCTAGCGGCCAGCAACAGTAAAAATTTTGTGATGTTATTAGACGAATTTTTATTTTGAAAACATAAATTTTGTGTCGATATCAAATCTATTTTTCTATTCAAAAACTCGTCTACGAAATAGATATTAGAAAAATATATTTCTAACTAGAAATAGCTCCCTTGAGACTTATCTTTCGCACCCTAACTGTTTTGGGCTTTTTTTTTTTTCGAATTATACTGTTATTATTAAAATGAAATCACTAGTTTTATTTCATAGAATAAACATATGTAATTAGACATCAATTACCACGAAAATTCTTTTTTCCATAAGGGTTTTAGAAATCGCTATTGAGGCTAAACAGAATGCATTTAGTTTGGAAACTAATTTCCGCAACTACTTTTGGTCGTACGCAAAAGATGATGGCATGTTTGCGATACAATGCAAGGGCAAATTGCTTGAATTGGGTTCCAATCATAACCAAGTTCATACACCTAAGCTTGTCATTTGTCAATTGTCTCGACTATTGACACTATGGCCAAGGCCAAATAAAATAAAGTTCAGCCCTGATTGGACCGAGACAAGCAGGTTGAGTATCGACCAAAGAGAATCGTCTGCGAGACTTCTCCGCGGTAATTGATTAGAATTATATTATTTGTCACATGGCAAATATGACAATACCGTCACAAATAGTTACACTCCCAACGATCCCTACCTAATTTCCTCAGCATTACATGATCGGGACCGTCGGGACATCCCGTTAGGTTTAGCTAAAATCCTTGGCCTGATATTGCAATCAAAGGCAAAAATAAAAAAGGAAACATCCCAAAACCCTTTTTAAAAAAAAGGGTAAAAGGAAGGGCTAATGAGGTGCTTGAATATTTATGGCTAATAGTGTATGATATTGAAACATATCTAGAACCGGACAGGTGGAACCCGCAACAGTGCAGCATGCATAATAATAATAATAATAATAATAATAATAATAATAGTGAATTATGCATAAATCATGATCATCCAGAAGAACAATCCCACGGCCCCATGTTACATAAAGCCTCAACCTAGGACCAGCCCACCAACCATTTACGATTAGCAGAATCCAATGATTACAAAATTAATCGAAAAAAAAAAATCGAGAAGTCATTCAACGGCGGGACATCACCTGCGGCATTCCACGACATAAGCGTCGATTGTCGTCGTGATTTTTACTAGATAGTCATGATTTGTTTAGGGGATGAATTAGCGGGTGGAAGAAAAGGGTCGAAACAAAGGAGTGAGAACACAGCGGGTTATAAAAGAACAAAAATATCCCTTTCCTTCTAAAGATTCATTTGTTTTTGCAGAAAATGAATTTCTTAAAAATGTTCACTTGTATTACCTAAAATAATTAATAAAGAGGAAATGATTTCATTGTCGATAATAATTTATGCTTAAATATTTAATTGACGATGGAAATATTTTTTAATTATTTTTTTTTTTATAAATGGCATAACAATCATATTTAGGAAAATATCTTTTTAAAAATGTATTTTACGCGTAACAAATGATGCTTAAATTTTCAGGGAAATGTCCTGGGGCTAATTCGCCTGACAAAGACTTGCATTACTAGGGAACAAAGAGGGAGACATTGGACTGTGGGGGGTTTTTGGAGTTTAGACACTGAGCGACCACCAGAGAGGTGGGGGATAGTGACGAACGACAACGAAAGATCCAGCGGAGCCACAGAACATCGATCACGACCCCCGTATGAAAGGACGCATGAATTGGCATCGATGGCGATGAAGCTTTGGCTGGGATCGGGGTTGAGCTGAAATCCGAAATGATAGGCGTTGGTGGTTGGTTTCTTTCCTTCTTTCTTTATTCTTCTTCTTTCTTCCGTGGGCCTAGCAACTTTTGTTTGTGCGGTTCACGAGGTTACAAGGTGAAGGCAACTTGCAGAAGGTCCAAGAAGGGTTGACCCGACGACCCGGTGAAAGGCTTGATAAGGTTTTCTTGACTTTGAGGCCTTGAAGTTGTCCCCACCTCCAAATTATAAAGCAATTCCACAGATCAAAACTCTATTTCCCATAATTGCTATGCAAAAAAAAAAAAAAAAAAAGGGAAGATGAGAGGAAACTGGGGGCTACATAAGTTAAATTCGTAAGATGTCCTTTTCACAAGTAGGGAAGAGACGATCATCTTATCTGCAAGGAAGATGAACAGATGGATGGATGGGGACAGAGGAAAAGGATGCAAGAAGCATATTCTATTATACGCTATTCCATATCCAGGGGTACTTCGGGGATGGTGCACTGGCAACTTGTGAATATCCCCCCCAAGTCTCTGTCGAGATTGGTTTTTTTGGGTTTAAGAATGTTGGTTGTGAGTCGGAGTCTGTATCCTTTACCAGTCCTGTGACCAAGCCCAATTGGCCAATCCACAGGCGCAGAAGACAGCCATTGATGTGTTTCTTTTGGTTCCTGAATTGCATTTTGGGTTTTTTATAATACAAGAACCTTCGAGGAAGATGAATTGGCAACTACGTGTACAGGAAACTTTTATTGGTTCCTGTGGAGGATTGGACCATTGATATGTGCCGTAAAAATTATCCAATCAGTCCTAAATATATTATGCGAATGCCAATTCAGTTATGGACTTTCCGATTTTGCCAATTGACACCTAAACTTTCGTCGGAAATTCCCATGAAGTCCCTTCGGTCAATCCTGGGCTAACGATGACTAGGCCACTAATGTGACTAGCCATGTCAACAATCATTACCGAAAATTAACCAAAAGGATACATTGTAATTTCACAGAAAGGTGTATGAATGAAATGGCAAAATCGAAAAATTTAAAACTAAATTGACTTCTGTGCAATAGATTTAGGACTGGTCGGATAATTTTTTCAAAGTAAGCCATTTGAAGCTCGAGATGCTTTATATAGGCCGTGTCGTGGGCCGCGCAACAGCATGGCGTGGATTGGCACCACTAAGTGAGCCGTGGCCTCCATGTTCCATATTTCAAAAAGATAAAATTTAAAGAGAACGAAACAGAGGCAGAAACATATGGGCCAACGGCCCAAAACAGTGGCCACTGTAGCCGTTGCCGAAGGAATTGAAGATCGTAGTTCTTTTTTTTTTTTTTTTTTTCGGGGATCGAAATTTAAGTTGGTATGCAGGAACGGGATTGTTAAAGTGACCATCTTGGAGGAATTGCCTATTCCAAGCTTTTGAACGCTAGTCCTTAGCTAGATCTATGGGATACCCATTCCATTCCTTCCCCTTATTACTAATATTTACATTTAGTCACAAATTACCGAATTTGCATAATGAAACATCAACTACTATAATCGATTATTTATGAGTTGTTATTATCAGATAATGTTTGATAATATAAATGATTAATATTGCCTTAGCAATCATACTTATTCATTGAGTTGATTATGAAACATACCAGAATCTATTCTAATGCTTCTTAATGAATAGTCCTAATTAATAGCCTCTCATAAAATACCGTAACAACTATACTCAAATAATTAACATTCGCTATCGCATCTATGAACGTTAATGTATTGTCTATGACTTTTTAGTAACTGCTCCACAGCCTACAGCAGCTTTAAAAATACCTTTGAAGGAGTGGATCCAACGATAACATCACCGGCGAAGTTTGATTTAATCTAGATACTTACAACTATAGAAGTGTAAAGATCCTTGTCTTCCATTTCAAATGCTGTGAATTAAAGCAGAATTTTCTTAAAGACTGGGATTAGAATGAAAAAAAAACTTACAAAAGCTCACTCAAAAGGCAAAGTCCACAACGAGAAGCTCCACAGATCCTCCATAGAGAAAACAAGCTCTGACCTGCTTGCATGCTTGGGCAACATTTCCACGAAACACATGATGAGGAAGACTGGCGCAACAACTTCACCTTCCCCGCAGCACGCGCTGCATCACGGATAAACAAACTCTGTTAGGGATTGTCATCTACATTTGGTTCTGTCCAGATGTATGTTGTCAGGGATCCTTCTCATGGAAGATCAAGAACTAAGCATATGGTTTAAGACATTAACACTCTTTGCCATAAAAATGAGACACTAATTACCACACCAGTTATATATCTGACCAGGTTAATTCTGATGTCTCAACCTTCATCACTAACATACCTAGCATGAGCACCAAGTATATCATAGAGGGTGAAAACCAAGTAAGAACATACTCGTCCTTTGAGGCTTTATCTGCTTCTTGTGGTTGATTATTGGGCACGGAATCTGTTTCCGGCAGCAGACTATCAAGCTTCTGGAATGACGTAGGGCTCTCGCAACAAGGGACGAACTATATTCACCTCCATTGCCGATAAGGATTTTATCTGTCATATTAGAAAACTTTTAAGAATAACAATCCTCGGGTTGAGAAATGCTCATTGAGTCACATGCAGAAAATAGCTTATTGTCAAGAAACCCTGCAAAACCTAAATTCTGGCGCATCCGTGGAATCTATGTACCTTGATGATTCTGGAAATTTATAAAAGATCTCTTAATTTTAACTTCCAGAATATGATCTCTTCTATGCTGCTTTGGTTCTTTTCTGACTATGTCCAGCCGCAGAGATGCATGAGAAGTATACTGAGGTCAACGCAAATCATTTGTGCTGTTAACTTAATAACATCATAAGCAAAAGATTTTCGGTTCTATTTGAAAGGCCATATAAGTTCTGACAGGCTCAAAAGCTCGTTTGCCATGTATCCAGAAAATAGTCAAATTATCTTGCAGTTAACAGTCATTTTACAGTCTGCTAGGAACTGCATTACACTGCCTACTCCACATAAAGACGAAACAAGGCCAATTAGTAAGATAATACTTTCCCAGAAGCTGAGTCTGCTAGTTGAATCTTGACCGGTCATGAATGCAATGATAAAAATTGATGTGAATGTATGTAAACGACCAGAGCGCCAAAGGTGTAATTACAGGTATCATGTGTTTAACATCTTCAACTTAGTTTCATTATTACTCCATAAGAGTAACTAAAAAAAATTATGCAAATTATACCCGTGTGCAATGAAAACGGAAAGATTCTTTTGCCAGCAAACAAATGAATAGATAGGATAAAAAGCATACTTGTACTGCTGATGTTCGACCATCAAATGTCTCCAGGCTGCTTTGCACTTTATGAAATCTTACATCCCTTATATCCTCAATGAGAGACCTCACCTATGGCAGACAACATAACTTAAGGTTGGTCCAGTATTCCATGCATGTAATGACAAAAGGCCAGCAAAGAAGACAACAAAATGAAAAACTTTCTAACCCACCATATAAATGTCAGGAATGTCATCCCGTGCGCTGTTGATCAAATGAGAAGTAAGAACCGGTACTATGCATCAACTGATATAGACATTCAAAAACCAACTTCATATACTTACTGGTCAAAAAGAAGTCTTGAGATTTCCACATAATGGAATGGTATCAACTGAAATTCTCTTTCAGAATCTCGTTCAGCTTCCAAAACACGGGTAAGTTTTTCTAGAAAAGAGAGAATTCGTGTAAAAAAGATATGGTTACATTTGATTTTTAAACATTATAAGTTCACAAATGCAGCAGTCCGTCATAACAAGTACATCTGCCAGCATCAAGAACAAAAAGTTTGTTTGATTGGTCCACAACCTAGCAGCTCAACAATCCTTTCCAACACACAGTGCATGGATCGCAGTATGATAGCAGTAGCCCTTCTTACAGTTAGCTGAATTAAATGGTATAATTTGGTCCTATTTGGATTATAATCACATGAATTGATTGAAAGCATATCTAAAAGACATGTCAACTTGCTGAAATATGCATTGAACTGCATGCATCAGAAATAGATCACATGAAATGAATCAATGTCCATGTTGAACACAGTCACCAATTCAATGTTCCAGACATCTAGTGTACCATGAAAATGGAAGAAAGAGTTTAAATTGTAGTTGACAAAGTGTACTAAGTGGATTCTGGTATCTCTGCTCCTGGTCTTGTAATATAAGAAGAAATCATGTAACCACTCTTGTGGCATTCCAAATCCCAATGTTTCCAATATATGTTAACCCTACTGTTCTTTTCGGGATAACCCAACATTGTGGCATTGTCAAGAAGAGAGAGAGATTCCAATAATCTGGAATATTGATGAGGTAAATATGTGTACTTGGACCTAGTACATCATCATCTTCCTGAAGGAACAATAATACTCCCACAATAACAACATTATCTCATCTAAAACTAACTCTTGAGCTTTCAAACTCCGAAACCAAATTCAACTTACCGGACAGTTATCACAAGTTATACACACAACAATGTCATGGTTGTTAACAGGAAATGATCTTGACATCCTCTAATGTCTGTAGAACTTGTCAAGTACAATTATGGATTAGGAATAAAAACCTAAGAAGAAAACAGAATGATGTGGATTTCAGCAATCACGATGCTAAGGAAAACTCCGTTCAGGATGAGCTCGACGGAAGCACACATAATATCCAACGTGTACAAAATGACCAAAGAAACTTTCAAAGTAGATGCACTGACCCATGTGCAGTGGAAAGTTTTTTGCGAAGATACCAAGCTCCTCTACTAAAACGCCATTGTCCACTACGTTATTGGACAAAGAAATAGCTTTCTGCCTTTGAAATATGATGTCAATTTGTCATCTAATTGGATGTCCACATTAATCAATTCTTGAAATCTAATAAAATTCAAGATGCCCCTCTGAAAAGCATGAGAGTCCAGATAGACTAAAAATGAACAACAAAAGTGCAAATTCGTTCAAGATATACCACATGCACCAGATGAAAAACTCAAGCAAATTGAGCAAAATCTTCTTAGCTAAAACAATGCCTAAGCTTAGAAAATAATCAGCATATTCGATTGAATGCTATTTCACATATTTCCCTGCTCCTACTCCACAGTCCAAAAAACGAGCCACAGGTCAAACCAAACTATTTGCATGCATGCCTACGAGCTAGCTTAACTTATATGCAGATCCCCAATCGCCTAAATATGCACCCAGAGAAGCGGAGAGAAGAGGAACACCTACCGACAGACATCCATTCAGGAGGCCGAATTGTACATTTGCCTCTCTTCTTCAAAGCCACAGCTAGCCACAGAGGCACTTGAGTAGCTATTTGCGGAAGAAAAGGACCGAAATCACCCTATCAGTGGACGCAACTTAGCAAGACTCAAAATCAGAACGGGAAACAAAGTTACTCGCACACAAGTATCCAACACACAGAAAGAAGCTTGAAATGCTGACGCACGCAGATCAAATTGAGAGGATCCATCCGCATGTTGGGCACAATCTCGATCAATTCATCCTCCGCGACGAACTCGATCTGAGGCAGCGCAAAAAAACGGCGTCAATAACCTAAAAAGCAGCGCACACAAGCACACAGGCACGCGCATATGCAGAGCATAATCAACAGATTCAATTGATAAGAAACGACAAAAGCTAGCAGCAGGAGGACCTCTTGGGCTGTGAAGAGAGCGTAGTCGGGCTCGGACGGGACCGCCATTGGGGGGCCGGATCTAGGGCTTCTTGCTGTGCGCGAGCGACTTGGGCGTAAAGCACGAATCGAACTGAAGAGAGCGAACGACGCCGATGGCAGATTCGGAGATAAGCACGAGCTGTAGTGAAGAGCGGGAATGCGCCGTAGCGACGAGAGTCCGCTCCGCCGATCCGATCTGGCGCCAAGCCGATGAATGGCGGGAAAACAATTATAATCTGAAAATGTGAAAGTGACTTGCATTTTCAAAATTGGCGAGTACCGCCGTTTTGAAAATGCTTTTTGTCGAGTAACTTATAATTATTGTGTCTGTTCCCGAGAACCCATTTTATCTTTAATCCAAATTTACCGTCTCATTTCTACCAAAATGAAATTATTGTCTCATATCCAACTTGATCCGAAATCTATTTTTAGCATCTTTTTCTTCTTATATTGTCCCCTTTGAAACATTACTGAATTCTCAACAACCAATTTTTATAATTTTTTTTTCAAATTTATATCGTCGCTGGAATCAAGGACCTTAATGCTCTAAAGGGCAATGATACTAACTAGAAGAGAGGCATCACACGTCTCATTGCCAACAGCTTCGCGCGGTGGCACATGGCTTAGCGTGCGTGATTAGGCTATTGTGTGGATCTGGGTTGATCGACACAATCTCCTCGTGTAACAGCTCTATCTCGTCATCACACCGAGCCCAAAATCCATTTACATGTGATTTATTTCTAGCTAAAGCAATTGCAGGGATTGTGGTTGCATCCAGGTAGAACTAAAGGCCTGTTTGGTTCAGCATTTGAAATGACTGTGGGCTCTAAAGTCGCCTTGGCCAAATGCAAATGGTGTTTGCAATTTTTTTGACTCACTTTGGGGAGATGCAATGCATCTCAAATGCTCTCCAAAGGCCTTAGCCCAAAGTACCTCTTGAGGTACTTTGGAAGTGCATTTCCGAAATACTACTACAGGTTTTTTATTTTTATTTTTAATCTTTTTATTTTCTTTTTTATTTTTTCTTTTAAGAAAGTAACTACAAATAAATAATTAAAAATAAAAATAGTATTTTCGAAAATAAAAAATAAATAAAATTGAAAATAATTAAAATAGAATAGTGAAAATAAATTAATTTAAATAAAATATTTTTTAAAAAATATTTTTAAAATAAAATAATAATAAAATTTTAAAATCTAAATAATAATAAAAATATAAAATATAAAAAATTAAAAATTAAAAATAATTAAATAAAGAAATTAAAAAAATTAAAAAAAATTGGAAAATAAAATAATTAAAAAATAGAAAAATTAAAATATAATATAATTAAAGAAAGTAATTAAAAATTTAAAATTTTGGAAAAATAAAATAAATAATTAAAAAAATAGAAATAATAAAAATAAAATATAATAAAGAAGTAATTAAAAATTTAAAAAATTTGGAAAAATAAAATAGAAATAATTAAAAATAATAATATAATTAAATAAAGTAATTAATAACATAATACTTTTTTTCTAAAAATAAAAAAATTGAAATAATTAAAAATAATTAAAAAAAATCAAATCATTTAAAAATAAA
This sequence comes from Psidium friedrichsthalianum, assembly GCA_019149425.1. NCBI lineage: Eukaryota > Viridiplantae > Streptophyta > Magnoliopsida > Myrtales > Myrtaceae > Psidium > Psidium friedrichsthalianum. Next base: position 17,984 of record JAGVVM010006650.1, read on the forward strand.
ATATAATTAAAGAAAGTAATTAAAATTAAAAAATTGGAAAAATAAAATTGAAATAATATAAAAATAGAAAATAATAATTATAATATAATTAAAGAAAGTAATTAATAACATAATATTTTTTTTCGAAAAATAAAAAAATATTGAAATAATTAAAAATAATTAAAAAAATCAAATCATTTACAAAGGGTAGTTTTTACCAAACAGCATTTACGTCAAAGTTGCATCCAAATGCACCTTTTAATTATAGTTTACCAAACAATATTTGCATTTCGCCAAACCCCTTTAGCTCAAAGGTATTTGCATTTTTTCAAAGTCCTTTGGCCAAATGCTGAACCAAACAGGCCCTAAGTGGATGCAAACCCTTCACTAGAACTAGAAGCTCGATTCTTCTTATTCTGTTCACTTCTTTGCTTATTTCTTTCAGTTTCCCAAGTTTTCTTCATTCTGTCCAACTGTCACCTGTAATGAAATCTGTCTTCATTTGACTTGTCTTAGCTTTATTCATCACATTTCGTATGTGATCACCGGCTTTCTTCTTGGAATTCTTTTAACTTCATCCTCTTCCATTTCATCCCACCGGAATTTCCTCTGCAATAAATAGAAAAATAATCGGCTTTACTTACAGAAAACTTAGTTTGTGAGAAAATAAAATGGCAAAAACTTACCTTGAACTCATTCTACCACAAATCCTTTACTTCTTTTGGAGCGCTATTGTAACTAATCCACTCCCTTCTCTAATAGTTATTGACTATTTTATTAAGTTGCTTCACAATATACGTAGCATCCGTGAATCTGCAAACAGGTTAGAACGATATAAACAATTCAGTTGACATCCATATCTAAAATCGAAATGAAGGGATGACACTAAATATTACAGATTTCAATAAAATAGAATACTTACGAATCTCCATATGGGCATATCATGAATCGGGTATCTTCTTCACCTGTGTTTTCCTCATCATTCGAATGTTGCATTGAAGAAGATGGAACTGAAGTAGATTCAGCATGCATGTGTCCAAGTCGTCTCCTAATATGTTCTTGAGGGTCTGAGAAAGGGCCAATGTATTTATGTTGTCCATCAGTACGTAGTGATTGAGGGTAGATGTAAGGAGAGGGGAAGAGGAAAGGGATGGGGATGAGATCGAGGAAGCGGAAGAGTCTGGTTTTCTTTGTGAAACTGCACCACGCATGTGACCTCCACGTTTATACTGACAAGTAGGAAGGTTAGACAAATATCTTTAAAAAATATGAACATGTATTAGAGACATATAATTACGAACATCATGAAGCTTACTATTTTGTTTAAGAGAGCAAGAGACAAACTTAAGAAAATGAAATAAATTTGCCATCACCTCTATTAAATAGAAATCTCTGGTATCGAAGGAACCTATTCAAATTGTCCACATCAGATTCCATGAAAAATAAATGGGAGCATATTACATAGCATGATATACTGTAAATAAAGGATGAAGGACCAAGGAAGAGTTGGACTTTTGGATAGCCCATGAAGTAGTCAGCATATAAATACCTTCTCACGTTTGAGCCAAATAATCCCTCATGTAACCTTTCTAAAATAATTTACAATAGCTTAAAGAGTACACAATACTTGCACGTATAATTTTTCCCCCTTTTTCAGCCAAAATTTGCTCAGACAAACAAAAACTAGCAAACTAGACCTTGTGGTAGGTAAAACAAAAACCCAAAATTTACCACACCAATGTGGTTATAAAAGAAGTCAAAAGAAGGGCAAAAATGGATGGATATTTCCCACTTCAAAACCTAGTGAAGCATCGTCTTAACTAAATCAATCATTCACCAATTGAGAAGTGTGATTCTAACCTAAGAACTCAGCTGATAAAAACTGCAGCTGAACAAAAATGTCTTTCCTTGGCCAGCGAATTGCGAATTCATTCCAGAAATGAAATTGAATTTTTTCCCTCACTTCCTCAGCTTCTTGCTAGTCATCAGTAGCCTAGCTAACATCACACTTGAGATTTTTGAGAATATAAGGGCATAATCAATTAGTACAGCTATCTATTACTTTTCTCTGTTAACTACCCTAAATTGTAAGGGGTGCAAAAACTGGTTTACAAAATTAGTACAAAGTGATACGACAAAAACGTAAGTGCGTGTTGGAATAGATGCCTGATATTCAAGCACAAATAGAAGTACGTCGCTTCAATTTCTAAACCGGTCTTTATACACCTTCATGTGTCTTCACACTAAAGTTTTGGCCTGTGTGGACATATTTTGATTGAGGTTTGGTTGCAGAGACCTCATGCACAGCTGCCACCAACTCATGTCTAGAAATCAAGCCACAATCGGTCGTACAAGCTTTTTGAAATTAACTGTAAAAAGGAGGCCCCCTTAATAGGGAACACTATATTCATCTCTTAGCAAGTAAATTAATTACCAAACAAAATTATGATACTTTGTTTTCTACACCCCTCAAAACTAACAAGAAAAAATTAAGTAAATAAAAAAATTTAGCAAGTAAATATAATCCTTTGAGAGTTTTTAAAAAAAAATTTAATTTCTCTGTGTGTGTTCTTTTCTTCTGACAAAGTGAAAGCAAATTTGCACAAAATAACTGGAAAATGGTAAAAAATGAAAGAGATTTAAAAGATGACAAGAAGTTATGTCAACGACCCACTACAAGAGACAGGACAAAAATTCCCATTTGCAGACACCGCTGTTGTTTCTAAATCTCATCATAAGCAAAGAACTCACCATGCACAAACCTCTTCGCAAGATGAAGCTGATAACAAACAAGAAACCTCAACATCCTCGAGAGACATAGCGACGACAAGAACAAGAAAATCCGTACGTACATCATAAGCAGAAGACCTAGATTTAATCTCGAAACAACTTCACTGCTGAAGTGAAGTGATGGGACTCACCTGGAATATGACACTATGCTCCACAATAACTCGAGAAGGTACGTGCCTTCAAATTTCCTTTGCGCACTGAAGAGCGAAGAATCGGATGAGAGAAGAGGGCTTTAGACTTGACTTGAGGAAAGAGGGCTTTAGACTTGATGAAAGAGGGATTTCCTTCGGCAGAAGACAAAGAGGACTTCTTACTTTCTTTATTTTTTTTTCGAAGCAAATTGTTAAAATTCATTGCAAAGGTCGTCGCTAATTAGCGACCATAGCTTCATGTCGTCGCTAATTTTGCAACGACCTGAAGTGGTCGTTGCTAATTAGCGACGATTGGGATATGTCGTTGCTAATTAGCGACGACTAATCCCAGTCGATGCTAATTTTGCGACGAGCTGAATTGGTCGTCGCTAATTAGCAATGACCTGAAGATGTCGTTGCTAATTTTGCGACGACCTGAGTCTGTCGTCCCTAATTAGCGACGACTTATCTAGCGATGACTAATTTCAATCGTCGCTAATTAGCAATGTTAGTCATTTTTCGTTGCTAATTAGTGACGACAGCCGCAAGTTGTCGCTAATTAGCGATTAATTTAACGACGAATCACACAAAATGTAGAAAAACAAAAGATGACACAATTTTTTTTTTGGGGGCTACGCCCCTGAACCCCTACGGAGATGTGTTCGCACCCCTATAAATATGTCTTCAATTTTATGTACTCAATCCGATTCATCACCCGATCCTACATATTATTTATGTGACCAAAAAGTGGAGAAAAATTGAGATTTCATTCCATACATATCAGACATCCTAAGATCCCAGTTGTACTCCATCCAAATAACATTCTATAAGTTGGAAAGTCATTTATTGTCCAAAGAAGAGCAGCCTTCATTACAAATGTTTTGATTAGTAGAAACATCATACGTAAGGACACCTTTATCCCATAGCTGCTGTAACTCTGCAATCAATGGTCGCATATACATATCTATCAAACTTCTTCGAATTTTGTGGCCCAGGCACAATTAATGTCAAAAACATATAAGGTTTCTTCATGCACATATTGGGTGAAAGATTATACGGAGTTAAGATAACTGGTCAACATGAATAACTTTTTCTTGATTTCCAAATGGGGCAAATCCATCAGCACAAAGACCTAACCTGATGTTTCGAGACTCGTTTGCAAACTCAGGGTATGTTCTATCAAAATGTTTTTATGCTCTGCATCTAAAGGATGACACATTATACCCTCTTCTGTTTCATGATTTGCATGTCAAGTCATTTATTCAGTAGTGGCTTGAGACGCATAAAGCCTTTGCAATATGGGGAAGGGCAAATAAAACATTTGCTTGCATGGTCTATGCTTCTGATTACGACCCTGCCTCCTGTTAATTTTGTACTTAGGTTGGCTACAGAATTTGTAAGAATTTGCATTTTCATCATCTCTCCAATATAACATACAACCCCTACTACATACATCAATCCTTATAACTGAAAGGCCTAAGTTATCCATTAGCTTCTTCATATCGTAAAAATCACTTGGCATGATATTATCACGAGGTATTGCCTTCCCGCATTACTTCAACAAAAGAGTTCAAGCAATTTTCAGACACATTATGTTCTGCTTTGATATTTAATATCTTGAAGTCACTGATAACTAATGTGGTTGTCACAACCTACCCATAAAGGTTCATTTGCTGCTTTCAACACTTTCAAGAACTGATTAGATGGAAAAGTTTATTTATACCATTCCTATCAAAACCTGTTACCCTATCTCTTCTAATTGCGATGCATAACTAATACTCACTTGTTCAGGTGTATGAGTAAAACTAGTACTTGTATGGTTCGATTTTAAAAAAAATTCTGACCCATCTACATCAATGACCATCCTCTTGTAGGGGTTCAATTGGTTATAATAACTACATTCTTCCTAATTGAAAATTGATCACTTTTTCGATATCCTTCATCAGATATAAATGATTTACCATGACAAGTCCAATTATAGTAGTTCAGAGTAAATCTAAATTTACAAAGATATTCTCTAACTTTATCACACACATGAAATTTATCATTACTGCACTTTTTACATGGACACCTTAACTTATTTCTATCCATGAACTCAAATTTACTACTAGCAAAGTCCAAAAACTGTTCCAACCCAATACGAAATTCATTAGTTAATCCTCAATGTCCAAGTAAGTTCTTATTATATATCAAGCCCTATCACTTTGCATTGTGTCTGTACATAAATTAAAAAATCTCATAAAATATTTAAAATATCATATCTATTGTTTAATATTCTTAATTAAAACTATAAACGGTTCACTATTGTAGAAAATTTATAATAGTTCAAGGTAAACCCAAATCTACAAAGATATCCCATAACTTTATCACATACATAAAATTTACCACTACTGAGCTTTTTACATGGAACTATTATGGTATTAATTCAACGGATAAAAGCTGTCGTAAATGTCATCGGTAATTTTGCGATAAATCCATTTCGTCGCCAATTAGTGATGACCATCATATGTCATCATCAATTCGCGATGAAGCTTCGTAAATTAGCGACGAAAAGGAGGAGTTGTCGTCGATTAGCGATGACATCTAATTTTTGTCTCAAATTAGCGACGAAAATGAGATGTCGTCGCTAATTAGCAACGAAACAATCTCTTTCGTCGCTAATTAGCGACGACAGTATGAAGTCGTCGCCAATTAGCAACAAGGGCGCTAATTCATCGCTATTTAGCGACGAAAAGGATCTATCGTCGTTCAATTAGCAATGAATTTAGCTATGAAAAGCATCTGTCATTACTAATTAGCAACGAATTTAGCAACGAATAATATATGTCATCGCTAATTAGCGACGAATATGTGCTCAAGTGAAATACATACGTATTAAAAAAAATTCAAGTGAAAAAAATGCAAAAATTATCAAATCAAGAAGACTTACCAATTATTTCGTTGATTTTTTTGTAGTAGAAAGTGATGAGAACTGCAATGTCTAACGTCGACACCTACATAACAAACAAATGAAAATTACTCAATATCGATGAAGCTTATGGAAATTGATGAAAGATAATGGTGAAATAAACAACAATTTATTTCATGCTCACCATATAACACAAATAAGAAGAGAGAAGAGAGAAGAGAGTAGGTGAAGGAAAAGAATGGAGAGAAAAGTGGGAAAAGGGCTTTCAAAAGGGAGAATTTTACTCGGCCACGAAAGTAGTGAGAAAAAAGTGTCAGTGGACTTTAGCGACGAAAGCAGTTTCGTCGCAAAAATGGCGACAAACTACGTCGTCGCGAATGTCCTCACTAATTAGCGATGAAAAAAAATGTGTCATTGCTAGTTAGCGACGAATTTAGCGATAAATGTGGCACGAAATTTTTTTCGTTGCTATTTACGTCGCAAATTAGCAACGAATTATATTTCGTCGTTAATTTTTCGTCGCTAAAATCCCTCTCTTATTTTGCGGCGAATTTGGCGACGAATTTTGCGATGAAATATAATTCGTCGCTATTTTCGTCTCACATTAGCGACGAAATTAAATTTCTTCGCTAATTTTCGTCGCAAATTAGCACAAATTATATTATCTCGCTAATTTTCATGGCTGAAAGCCATTGGTTATTTTGCGACGAATTTTGTGACAAATTTGTGATGAAAGTTGTTTTTATCGCTATTTTCACGCAAATTAGTGACGAATTATATTTCATCGCTAATTTTTGCGGCTAAAAGCCATTTGTTATTTTGCGACGAATTTTACGACAAATTTGTGACGAAAGTTGTTTTCGTCGCAAATTAGCGATGAATTATATTTCGTTGCTAATTTTTTGTGGCTAAAAGCCCTTTTTTTTTTGTAGTGTTGGTCCTTGAACTTTTATTCTATACAATCAACCTCTCTAACTTTATGGATTTGTGCAATTTGACCTTCTAAGTTATATTTTGTGCAATTAAATCATCTAACTTCCTCACATATGTTTAGCAGCTACTCACTACACATCTACTCGATTAAATATTATTCCTCTTTCTCTCTCTCTCTCTCTCTCTCTCTCTCTCTCTCCTCTCTCTATGCCTAATTCGCCGTAATTCCTCAACACTAGTTCTTATTCATTCCATGCTCAAACTTGTTTGCTTATGGATGTCATTCTTCTTTTATGTGAGTAGGGAGTGATAACTAGCAAATTTACTCCATTTGAGTGTGACGACCCATACTTTTGCCACCGTTATTAATTGTTCTATTTTTATTTTTCTCTATTCTATTAATCCTTATCAACCTTCATTGCTTATTTTCTAATGGGGACATTTAACGGCAGAACGGTCTATTTTATTTGCTATTATATTCTTATTTTTTGCCAACCTTTATTCTTGAAAGTGAAACTTACGGGTAGGCAGAAATAGCAACTTCTAGGACTTTTGCAAACACACTTAATCTTATATACAGGCATCTCAAGCACTACATATCATACCCTACTTCCCCATCCTTATACACAATCAAAATCTAGGGAAGTGTAGATGCCAGTTACCTCGCAAACTCCCACACTTGCTACCCTTCCCAACTATGTGTGGCTACCAGAATTTTGTGAGTTTTAATTTTTGGTGACGTAATTGTGTAGGATAGTTGTAACGTGAATGTCAAGACAACGGATGACTTTGAAACTTTGAATGGATGTCAGATTTTTGAATTGAGTGATAGCCATAGTATTAAACATTTGAGCTAAGATATGGACTTAATGTGATTTGGTTTTGAAAATGAGCACGGAAGCGTGACCAGATGAATTTTATCATTGGCTAAAATTTATCATTAGCCCCCACTACACAATCCCTCATCCCCCCCCCTCTCTCTCTCTCTCTCTCTCTCTCTCTCTCTCTCTCTTCACTCTCATTCTCTCCCTCACTCTCTCCTTCTTTCACATGCAACCCCCTCCCCCTTCCTCGTGAGTCCGCTCGAGGGCTTCCTCTCCATGTTATCTCTTTGTTCACCATTCAAAACTCGTCATGGATGACTATGATAGCGGCGGTGGCTTCACCGCGACGACACCTCAACCTCATCCTCATCCTCATCTAGCTTCTCTCTCTCTCTCTCTCTCTCTCTCTCCTTCTCCTCTCTCTTCTCTCTCTCTCCTCTCTCTCTCTCTCTCGTCCTTGGCCGCGCGCGACACTAAGAGGAAGAAGTGACGCCCAGTTCAATCTCGAGCCGAGGA
>JAGVVM010006651.1:0-38402 GCA_019149425.1 Psidium friedrichsthalianum
GGTCGGCAATACTAGTGTGACCTCGTCGTATCTGATAGTTGTAGAGCCTTGCCAATATGGGCAAGGCTCAACCTCAGCTAGGGATGGAGGCTTCGTCAGTCCTTGCCCTCGGCTAGTTCATCGTACTCGGCAATGGCTAGTGACTATGGCTGTCATGGTCGGGTTCGAAAATGATTCAACCCAAATTGACCCAATTAATTCATTTGGATCATTTTCACACTACTAATTTTTAATACCCGACCAATCCATTATTACTTAAACGCTTTTATTTTTCACCCAGTCTAGAAAGATTCGTACCAAATTTAGGTCAGAGCACGAAGCAAGCAACGCAAGATTCGAATAGAGGGCGAAGAGGTGAAGAGAGAGTCCAATAACAAATGAGGTTGATTTAAGTAAAATTGTAAACTCATTTAACATTGATATTAATTTATGCTTTACCATTCTAAATTCATTTATACTCATTTACCGAAATGATTAACCCATATAAATAAGTCAGGCTCATTATATATGGATTAAAAAATCGATATATGACCCTTTTGATAGGTTCTGCTTGTTGTGAATGTCCAGTAAAAACCTTTCTTTGTTTCTGGGCATTCGCTAGCTGAACCACTCCGATCGGTGCATGATACACAAACGAGCTTCATGCCATGCATTTGGTGACCATTTTTTTCCTTTCTTTTTTTGACCTTTTCGTTTGGATTGTTATTTTTATTATATCTATTTTGTTGATACACAAACGGCGAGGGTGGACCAGCGGCCTTCATCGGACGCTCAATCAAACAAAAAGACAGAAAAAAAATTCAGAGAAATTATCAAAATTTTGCAAAAATTATGCACATCAACGTCAGTCATGCCACTAAGACCCGATATCCACATAACTAGTTTTGAGGGAGGAAAAATTGGGCGAAAAGACTACATCGTGAAATCGCCAAAATGTTTAGAATTAAATTGAATAAATTAAAAAAATTTGAGATTAAATTGACATTTTGAAATTAAATTTGAGATTAAACTCTGAGCCGCCAAACGCCCCTGACCACTAAAGGCTGCTGCGTAAACGCAAAGGCATTTCCGCAAAAGTCGAATCAAACGCAGAATCGGCAGAAACCCAAGCGACTAATTTGAGAAGTGATGATAAGCACGAGCAAACCACTGACCAGCTTCATCATACATTGGAACAATGAACATCGACATGTTCTTGTTGATGAGCAAGAGGGATGGGGATGGGGATTGAAAATTTATTTCTGCTAAATCGGATTTCGTCACGGCTCGCACGGGCTGGTCCAGGCGCTCGGATTAGGAGTGGCGTATCGCAACAGATCCCGATCCTTTTCGAACGCCGCCATCTCGGCCTCGCCCAGCGTCACCCACGCCTCCGCTCCCTCGCCGTCCCTGGCGTCCGTCAGCACCACCACATTCTTGTACTCCGAGTTGCATATGCTCGTCCAATCCGGCCTTCCCCACCCGAAATCGACGTCGTATAATCCGAACCGGCACCAGCTCGTGACCGCGTAGAAGCTCGACCTGTACGTCCCCATCAACTCTCGCGCTCTTTCATTCGATTCGCACAACGTTGAAAAGCTTTCCGACCCGCCAAGTTTTTTCGCATGATTTCCGAGGAAATCCTCCATTCCTACCCTCAATTTGGCCACCAGCATTGGAAGGAGATCTTTCTCTTGGTGCTCGTCATTTTCATCTACTTTTGCTGTGAAGTAGCTGATCAAGCATCCGACGGAGCTCGGAGCGAGCGGCGGCTCCGTTCTCTTTCGGATGTTCACGGTTTGCGCGAGAAGAGAGCGGCCAGAGGACGCAGCAGCTTCCATCGCGCATTTCCATATGAGGGCTGACATGGCTTCCACTCGAGTGGGCTGAGAGGCGATCGAACTCGCCGCTCTAGCTCGGAGAGCCGCAATCTCTGCGGTCCGGAAGACGTATCTCCTCGACTGGCACTTCTGCTTCAGCATCTTCCCCGGGCGGAGGCTGCTCAGAGCCTCGGAAGGAGGGAACAGAGTCGAGGCGGTACTTAAATCTGGCGCCGGCAGCTCGGCCACTGAGCCTCCGCCACGAGCCACAGCCGCCCAACTGTGAGGAACGAGCTCAGAGTCGACGTGTCCGCGAACTTGTGCGACACGCAAACCGCAACCGCCACTCCTCCGCCGTCAAAGAAGCTCAACTGGACAGACACCAGACGACCGTGGAACGATTCTGGCGAGTCGATGTCCACGGGAAGGAGCAGCTTCAGCACGTCCGGGTCCGGCGACTGCAGGATCTCCCGAATGCCGACCCCCATCACCTGAGCCTCAAAATAGTCCGCGCCTTCGTCCGTGCAGTCGACACGTACGTTGTCAGCGATCCTACCTGCAAGCGGGTAGAAACGAGCTAGGGTTTCCGACAACGACGACTTCATCCGCCCCGGTATTTCATGGATCTCGGGTCCACCGCGAGGAGCGTCGGCATAGAAGAGGACCAGCGGGATGTAGACAGAAGGCGCGAACTGGTCGAAGACGGAGAAAGCAAAGCGCCGGAGATGGGCGGGGGTCGGAGAGGACGGTTTGATCGTCTCTTTGGAGATGATCTCCACCTTCATCTCCATTAACGCCTTGTCGCGTTTGCTCGTACTTGGAGCAGTAGCCAGACTTTTAGCAAGACACAGAATATGGGAAAGGAATTCAGTGCATTCGAGTAAGCTCTATGAAAGTATACCCTGCAATTGGGGAAATGTGTAAAAAGTCATGACCCTATTACAAGTCATGAACCTATTACATTATGCCAATTTAGCCTTATACATTTTAATCGTGCCAATTTAGTATTAAAATTTTTACCAAAGCTAATTCAGTCTTTCCGATTAATTTTAGCCGAATATTGCTGATGTGAATGTCGAACGGCCTATGTGGCACGGTCAGTGCTAACGTGGCCTAAGCGATGCAGGGCAATACTACCCTAGCTTGGCAAGTGTTGGCCTCGCAAGATCTGGCAAAGGTAGCCTCACTCGCTTCATCCTCGCCAGCAACAACAGGAAAAAGTGGGGGAAAAAAAGACAAGGAAAAAAGAAAAAAAAAGATAAATAAAATTAAAAAATGAAAATTTTTAAAATATTATCTAAATATGTCCACATCAGTCCAGGCTGTGCCACGTAGATCGTTCAGCATTCTCAACAGTAATATTCGGCCAAATTAGCCGGAATAACTGAATTGTCTGTAGGTCAAAATTTTTAGACTAAATTAGTATAATTAAAAAAGTTTATGACTAAATTGACACGACACAATAGGTTTATGAATTTTCTGACACTTTTCCTCTTACAATTGCAAGCGATAATCAAGTGAGTGATGACTATGAAATTGCTAGGTACCGATGTAAAACAATGTCTCTCTCTTATTTGCTTGAGCTATAGTCTTAGGTTCATGTCATCGATCGGGATTAAAATAGGATTGGATCAAAGTAGGACGACGTGCCCATAAATTAAATAATTCCTCTCGTTTTCTTGTGCTAGTCTTTATGTTCATGACATCGATCGGAGTAAAATAGGATGATGTACCCATAAATTAAGTAATATCTTTCATTTTTTTGAGCTAGTGTTAGGTTCATGTCATCGATCGGATCGAGATAGAAAGCTGTACCCGTAAATTAAACAAGGGGTCTTTGATATCGAGGATCAAGTGAAGGATTTGGCCCTTTTAACTGATCTTAAGGATCTTGCTCAAATCCTTTGCACATTGGATGATCGAATAAAATAAGTGCGAACCCAAGATTCCCTGCTCATCTTCCTCGCATATGCTTCCCCAGGCGAGGCAGCGACAACCGAGGACGGTTTGTTGCATTAGTCATATCAGGGTTGAGCGATAATACCTTATTCGAACCCGTTGATCACGGGGTGCCCCGACAAATCTAAACATTTATGACCTATTTTAACATGTCTACCGATGAATCAATGGCTTGGTAAGTATAGTTGTGTCCGTGAGATCATGCGTTGTTCTGGGATGGTAATATTCGTCCACAAAACCTTTTTAATATATGGACTTGCTCTGCCCGACGGGGGTTGCACTTGGAAGGTCGTAATAGTATGTTTAGTCGGACCCGACATCGATCGATGGCTAAAACCGAGTGGAGATCTTTAACATTTTCTCTTATTATCGTCCTCAAAATTTTTTCGGAGTCCTTCCTTCATTGCTAAATCACCCTAAACCAATTTGCTTTGATACCCCGAAAGTGGCTCTCGATGTTTTATATGGCAAAAATCTGAAACGGCCGACCAACGATGAGCCAGGAATGGAGCAAAAACTGAACATGAAGGTATCATCATGATCAACTACAAGCCGAACTGAACTTGAAAAGTTGACACAAACTTACACTTCTCTTTTGGATAAGTCGATTCTGTGCATACCACTAAACCGATAAATTTTCCTTTTGGAGGTGAGTTGATACAATGAGACACGGACATTGCTTTGGCTCAAAATCATATGGTAGGTGTCATTTGATTAAAGAAACACACACACACACACACACAGGTTTTTGCGCCTTCAAAGTGCGAACATTGATCAAAGAACGATCTGAAACGATAAGCACGCTCTCGCGCAGACCCACTTAAATCGAACAGTCCAGAGTTCTCAATAGCACTTAGGACTCGAGGGCACATAGATTTAGGGGGAAAATAAAACAGGGTGGATCGATTACGGTAAATGTTTGTGGCCTTCGACCAATGTCAAGTCATCATCCTTTGCTACATTACAGAAAACTCCCTCCAATGAAGATAGTATACAGCGGCGGTCCTCGAACATTAACCGTTCCTGACTCTTATCATGAACCCCACTAAACAAAATAAACTAAGCCACTGGAACCAACAGCAGAAGGATAAGTGCTGTTCATGCTTAACCTGAAGTCATTCGAGACAATGTTTTGGCGAGTACAAGCACCGCCTCGTTGCTCGAGGCTTTCTTCGCGGCGGCTTCTTCCAAGCGTTTCCACGTGGTCTCGCGTCTCGCTTTGACGTCATCTTCCTTTGCCTCGTCCTCCTGGAACTTGGTCAGGCATTCTTTGAACAGTTCGGGGTCAAGATCACAAAATAATTTACGGACGTTCAGGGTCAAGCTGTGAACAGCCTGGTTCCAGTGGTTCCTGGCATTTTTCTCGAGGGCAGGGAAGATGATAGGCAATATCACACTGCGATTTTGCTTGATTAAATTCTCGATGTGGTCATTGTTCCAGAAAAAAGTGCTCGTTCAGCCACCTACGATTGAAAAACAGGTATACGAAATGAGAATAACCATTTTGAAGCCAGATCAGGCCCAAGATATGATCTAGACATGAAAATAGCCAGTCATAGTACTGCAGAAGTGCATAAAAGCTCCAGCATATTATCAACATTAAGCATTGTCCAACGTTTAAAAATAGAAGAACAAAGAATAAAGCAATAACAAATCGAGTTCAAGCCATTTCAACTTCGGCCAAAAATTGATTTACAATTGCCCGTCCAAAAATTAAGCCTCTCTATCAGTAGAAACATGTCAAAGAATGACTAAGTTTCCTGTTCTGGAATAACTGAATGACAATTTCTTTCAATTGAAGCCCAAAGAGCTATATATGGAGGACGGCATTGAGTATGTATGTATGTGCATAGATAGACCACAATCAAATAAAGAGAGGAGGGAATACAAAACTCCTGCTAAGCTCCAAAGGCCAAGTAACATCAAACAGCACTCTTCTTTCGGGCCATCAAAGACAAGAAATGGAGCGTCCAAAGTCAATCTAAAACAATCTAATAGAGTATCCAAAGTCAATCTGAAACAATCTCTCCACTAAAAATAAAGTGAAGAAAACTTCGATATTGATGCAAGGGGAGAAAGAAAGAATCAGGGAAATGGACAGGGTATATTCATAGCAAAAGTAAAGCAAAGTAAATAGAAATCAATAGATCAAAAGAATGAACCTGCATCTGTTGGAATTGCCACAAGGAGGAATTTGCCAGTCAAACAGATTCATGCTCAGCGACTATGTGAGATATGAAGGGTTCAAAAACTATAGGGTTAAGATTTCGGAAAACATGACCCAAAGAAAAATCAAAGTTGTCTTGGCAGAAAACAGACCATGATAAAAACAATTCACTATCCCTTTGCCAAGAGAAATTAAATTTAGAGGCCCGTGAAAATTAATCATTTGTTTGAGGGGAAAAAAAAATTCATAGCACTCCAGTGAATTACTGGACCAGCATCTTGTGGACATATTTCACAATGAAACCCCTACATAGCTAGCACATTAGAAGTAATACTTTTGATTCATAGACCATTACAACGAGGGGGTATGAGTATCATCACTCAAATCTTTTCTTTTATTGTTTCAAAATGGACTTAAAATCATTGATTGTTTCTTCTAGCAAGCACGCAGGAAACTATGCAAAAAGCATACTGTAATCATTTTTCAATCACTATGAAATAGGGCTATAGGCAGGTTCTCTTTGAGGAATCGAAGAACGAAAAGCAAGGCCCAGCACCAGCAAATGTTGAAACATTAAAACCATAAAACTCAATTCACGTACTTTTTATTTGTGTTTTCTCAGTTGCAGACAATACTCAACAAAGAACATCCCTGCCTTTATTTTCCTAAAGCTCAAAAATTAAAAGACGTAATCTCAGCAGGTCAATAAGCCTCAAGTATGGAAAGTGTATCTATGAAGAAGGAGCCAGGCTTCTGGAATGAAGAGACCTACTTTAGCCATGCTAAAGTGTGAAGGCTAGATACAAGAGAGAATTTTGAGGATGAGATGAAGAGGTACAACTTTTCATACTTAAAAGTACAGATGACGGGTTGCTTAGAAGAACAACATGCACCATAGACTTCTATCCCTTCACTTTTGCGTTCAGATCAGTTTCCCATTGGCAATACCTCCTAGAACCAGCATGCGTACATGCCAAAAACTGACCCCAACAAATACAGAATTATCTGATTAGCATATGCAGTTCGGTATTTTTGACAGAATAGTTATTTCAAAATAAACCACCACTCAAATACACGACTCAAACATAACAAAAACTCCGGCGACCATGAACCTGACACAAATCTTTGAGTGAAATAACCTGACAGATAGACTCAAATTCCAAGCTGCAGATTTTTTAAACTCGTGACTAATGCAAATTGAAAACCAAACTAGGTCATAAAAGAACAGAGTACCATCTGAGATCAAAAGTATCGCCAGATTTGACATTGAGAAGAAATTAATTTATTTTAAGCTCACTCATTCAAATTCATCAGACAATGAAACAAAAGAATACGTTGGATGACTCTACTGGCAACTGTTCTTAGGCATGATAGAGACTGCTGGAACAAAAAGTGATAAGAACCAGGGTGGGGCAAACAATAACCAGGGTCCATATCAACAAAAGTGAAGCAAACTATCAAATATCAAAACTGAAAAGGCGCTTCAAATAAAACAGCTATCCAATGCAGAGAGGGAATTAGAACAAGAATTTATCAACAGTAACCATAATTGCTGAAGTGTGTAGCTTGATGGAGACTGCTGGAACATATTTCAACCATAGTATGCCAATCAATCTAATGCGCAAGCCTTCTCTTTT
This sequence comes from Psidium friedrichsthalianum, assembly GCA_019149425.1. Taxonomy (NCBI): domain Eukaryota; kingdom Viridiplantae; phylum Streptophyta; class Magnoliopsida; order Myrtales; family Myrtaceae; genus Psidium; species Psidium friedrichsthalianum. Next base: position 7,563 of record JAGVVM010006651.1, read on the forward strand.
TCCTAAACTCTGATAAGAACACCATGTCCTACATAGAACTAAACCCTGCTCTGACTGCTTCAGTAAACATACACTGGGAAGTATATCAACGCACCACTCAATAGAACAGTAGCACATAATTGTTAACCATTTTCCCTCCTCTTTTGCTGCTGGGGGTGGGGCAAATTGATCGTACAAATGATAATGAACAGGAAAGACATGGACCTTAATTGACTTGAAGCAAACAATGCAATGCAAAGGAATGGACAAAAGGAAAACGATTTTCTCAAATCTTCATCACAAATTTCTTTCTGCGAACACGGCTGCCTCCATAAAGGTATAAAAAGCATACCTCAAAACTCAATTGCTATTAAAAGTACCAATAGTTTGCCCAACCCCATACCATATTGTAAAGCACAAAGATGTTTTAGAATGAACCATTATCACGCAGGTAATCCCATAAAAAGAAAAGCACTAAAGCTGGCTCCATACCCCACAAGGGCACGCACCTGAAAATGTGAACTGCTCAGACAACGAGCAATTTGTCGGAACAAGGGCACCATGCAACGTTGAAACTCAGGTGGCTGAGTTGCTTCTAGAACTTCCTCCAACTCACTTAAGAACATCACTTCTTTTGAACTATTCGTAACCGGCCAGTACTTAAGAAGACCCCTGATCACGTTATCAGCAAGTTTGCTATCCTTCTCCACAAACTGAGTAATGCAGTAGGATAACTGTTGATGATACATAGCCAGGCACTTTGGCTTGTGCAGGGGAATCAGTGCTCTCACAAGGAAAAGTTTATGTTCTTCTTTCAGTGGCAGAGCAAACCCATTAATAATGCTACCGAGAATCTCTAGAAGTTCGGCAATGCCATTATGCTTCTCAGTCTCGAAAATAAAGCGGTAAAATATGTTATTGATGACTTTCCTGATGAATGGGCGATGAACCATAAATTTCCCATAGATACGGTGCAAAATAGTTTTTAAGTATTCCCTTTCTCTGGGATCTTCTGAGTCGAACAAGTCTAACAATTTAAGAATAAAAGAGTGATCAATGTATCTTTTGGCCAATTTAGCGTCCGTCTCTGATGATGCGACAAACCTGAAGAAGAACTCATAAACAAGCTGCAAGTGGGGCCATGCATGATCCATCAAAGGTTCCTCTTCCTCCAGATCAAAGGCTTCTATGGCTTTGTTCTCATGCGGTTGAGGAGTTAGTGCCCTGAATAAATTCACGGATACCATCTTTGTGGCTTCCTGCATTACTGTTTCAGTGAACTTCCCATTAACAGCAGTTACATAGTCTACCAGCTCTAATAACGTCTGCCGCTTGATTTCCTTCTCTCTAAGGTTCTTTGTTGGGTCAGTGAAATCGAATATGACGCAACTCAGGTTCAGCTTCCTTATGAATAAGTGCTGCTTCTCAGAGCTTGGTACATCTTTGAATCCAGGCAATGCTTCATAAGCAGAATACACTGGATACCCATTAAGCTGGACATTTGAGTTCCGTGAGGTCTTGGTGCCATGATTCGACCCCTTATCTGAAGCATGGTTAGGAGCGGAGCTTGACACCGGGTTCAGGGCCCCGGACTTGGCACTTCCTAGCTCACCACTTCTCAAGTTGATCGAGGCATTGGCATATGGATTAGAGCTTCCACCATTATCACGACTGTCGGCTGATTTGGATGATTTACGTGGAAGCTTGCTGAGAAACTGTTTGAACATTATTCGTACAATGCACTAGGCGTCTCCTCTTCCCCACAGAAAAGCGATATCAGTTCCCAAGGGATGGTAAAGCCCTTCCTTAGCAAATCAGATTCCGTCACAACATCTTAAACACCCACTTAAGCCCCAAACACACAAAAATTCAGCCACCAATTCAAACAACAAAAAGGACGCAGATCATACTGTACAACTGCTTCGAATAATCTCCATTAGCAGAAGAAGAAGAAGACCATAAAAAACCCTTCTTCAGCTTCATGCACAGATGCTGAATTTCACCATCATCTGTCCTCAGAACTTGAAGCACCAAAAACCCCAACTTCTTTCGACCCAATTCTTAAAACCACGTGAGAATGCAATAGCTGCTCCAATCGAAGGACAAGTGAAAAACCTTTTGATCCTCAGCTCTAGAAACCCTCATTGTATTCTCTGATCTTGGCTCAAAATGAGAGAGCGCCAGAGCATATTCACCACATTCGCTGTCCTCGTCTTCTAGCCACCAAAAAGCAACCCCAACAACTAGCAACAACAGCCCACTAATTAACTCCAACAAAAATGCGGAAATCCAAGAGAAACAGACCCAGATGGAAAAATGAGCGAGAGAACCAGAAAGAGGAGGTACTTACAGAGAAAGAACCCAACTTTTTGCCTTTTTTTGCCGATTGGGTTCGTGTTTCTGGAGAAATTCTTGCGGCTTTTCAGATTTTTTACTCAATTTTTTGCTCGTGATGTTTTTCTCTGGAGAAGTAGCCACGAATCACTCTGCCTGCTTTCAAACGGCGCTTTGGGTTTACTTGACAACCTTTTTTATGTTTAAAAAAATAAATATTGGCCAAGTCAAGAAACGCGAAACCGGCGATTTGGAGGAAAAATAAAGGCAGAAACGAGGAAACCCGTCAATCACACTGTTTCGTTAAACGCCAGGGTCTTCTTAAACGTGTTGTTGACTCTGAACTTTAGGCCATTTTTTTTTTTTTTGGATGTTTCTGGCACACGATGGACATTTTTTTCTACTCTTGATGGATCTAATTGCTAACAAGTGAGCTCGAAGTCTCAAAATTTATCAAGTCAGTGAAATCAAGTCATTCCGTTAAATGTAATTTTTGAGAATTTTAAGACTCGATCGCATTTTCGTGAAAAGTTTTATGACTTGATTGCATATTTTGAAATTTTTCAGAATCCGAATGCACTTTCTTGATAAGTTTTTATGACTTGATTACATTTTTTTGAAAGTTTTAAGGTTCAATTGCTCTTTTGCGATATCCACTCATCGGTGGCCCAATGATTTACGCTTTGGTCCTTTCACGAGAGGTTTTGGGTTCGAACCTTGCTGGGTGCCGATGATTTAAGCGGAGGGTCGTGGCGGACACTGGTCCGAACACCTTCGATATCAAAAAAAAAATATTGCTCTTTTGCGATAAATTTTAGGATTTTCAATGTACTTATCCCTATAATTTAAATACGCTAGTGGGTCGATATTAACGTGACTTAAAAATGATTAATTTGAAATTGAAGTCGTCCATGAAAGGAGAACGTAATTATCAACTCAAGAGATTGGCAATTTGGTCCGAGATGGGGCTCCATCAGTTAGACAGGCTAGACTTCGAATTATTTGCATGTTGGGGGAGATTTGGTCAAATATGCCGCCCGTGGGAGGGACCGTGAATTTAGTAGTCATGGTCTCATGGCCTTTTGTTGATTCAATTATGTTCAGTTCACATGCAATGATGCTGCAAAAAGATGAATTTTGAGGTAATTACATCCCAATTATTTACTAATTATTTTTTCTTGATTTACCGTTGTCCTTTCTCAATGTTCCCATCACTGCCTCCATCATTTCCGCTTCAATCACCGTCATCTTAGTGTTGATTTTGCGACCTGTGTAGGCAGCCGTGAATTGATTTTGCGACCTATGTAGGCAGCCGTGACTCATAACGATTTGCACGTGGTAAAGTGAAAATTCGACCTTCTTTCCCGAGTTGAAAATACCTCGACTCGACAGCCAATCACATCCATTTCGAGGTTCACGAGTCGTTTTCGGTTCTTTATTCACCCGGTGAAAATGTGCTTATTCTTCCGATATCTAGTTACATAACGTACATTCGGGATCTTTTTTATTTTTTTTGTTCTAGCGACACTAGTTCATAGTCGAAAACAAACAAAAGATTAGGACAAGTTCTTGGTAGAATGGAAGCAAATATGGAATTGGAAAGCATAATTGACGGATTCGTACCAAAACCAAGAATTTTCTTAGTACTAAGGATGTCCTCTCAAAATCAAGTTCCTATTCCTTTTTCCCACACATAAACGTGGTCTTTTCCTAGTGGCGTATTCAATTTTTTCATAATTTTATGGTGTGATAGTATTTGGGAATTTGGATTAAACCATCGCTGATCTCCTTCGTCGAATTGCTCAAATGAATGCAGGTGTCGTTGTCACGCCCAAATCTTTAATTTTCAAATTATCCGGAAGAGCGTGAATGGTTTGGTAACGGATCGGGTACGAGTCATTAAACTTGTATTATATTAAGATTGGGTCAACAAACGTGAAATGAGTAAATTTGTATCGGACCATTTTAGGCTCGACCCGACTCGCTTGTTTGACGGTCCTTGGTCCGAAGAACAACGAACTGCGCCACCTTCATATACGTTGGGCCAGGCCGCAAGGATGATTTAGGTCTCGGCTCAAGCATACTCGGCTCATTGGGCCTGAACCCCATTAAAAACAGGCAGACAAGACACACATGCGCATGCCGAAAGCCAAAAGTTTTGACATTTCCTTAGCGAGGAAGATCAATCTGACTGCCGTAGCAACTGAATTTTGAATTGATGCACAAAGCAACACTATAATTCCCAAGATTTTTTCCGTAATTCGGCATCAAAACCATCCCAGCTTGCTAAACCGAATAGCCCGAGACAAATCGAATCACGACTTTTTCCCCGGCAGCCAGATCGAAAGCCGAACATCCGACTTTCAAGTCCTTTCGACCGTGCTCATTCCAATGTCTTTCCCAACTTGAGCAGCACGCATGACCTAACTTGAGAAGGTTGGGGCCGCAATCATTGGCCGAACGGCCGTCCGGTTTACGACGGGCTTGTCTAGTTTTCCTTAGTCCAATGCGCACCTTTTTGACTTAGGTCCATTGGGCCTGAACCCCTTAAAAACAGTCCCGCGCATCTTTTGAATCGCCGAGTGAGGAAGATCATCATTAGCCACATAATTCCCAAATTTTCTCCGTAACTTCGGCATCAAAACCATCCCAGCTAGAATAGCCCGAGACAATCGAATCACGACTTTTTCCCCGGCAGCAGCCAGATCGAAAGCTGATCATCCGACTTTCAAGTTCTTTCGACCGTGCTCATTCCAATATCTTTCCCAACTTAAGCAGCACGCATGACGTAACTTGAGAAGGTTGGGCCGCAATCATTGGCCATTAACTTGGGACAACCTCTGTCGGAGGCCAGGGAAAGCCTTTTAGCTTCCAAGGATGCTAAGGATTTTGCCTTGTTCGGGAGTTTTTAAGAGCAGGTCGAATAATTTAATTGTGGGAGGGGTTGCATATAGCGTACGTTGTCTGAGAAGGAATAGGATTCTTGATGTGGGTGTTTCTCGACTCCCCCAAGTTTTCTCCAACTTCCTTCGTCGTTCAAAGCAACTGCAATAACACAATCCGGAAAAAAGGAACCAAAGCTGACCCCGGCCATGATGGCCAAAAATGGAAGAGGAGGCAAGGCGCGGCCGCTTCGAGTTCGAAGGCCGGCGAATAAGATCGGCCGACAAAAGAGTCGGCGACGGGTTTGGAACAAGAGCGCTCCGAGCGTTCTTGTCGAACCACCGGCTCCGAAAACCTTACGGATTTTCATCAGTACCTTGAAAATTAAGTCGTCCTAAAGAAAGTGTGCTTCTTTCTCGTCTAAACAGACGAGGGATGTTTAAATGTTTGATGGGTGGTTGTTGAATTGGTTTTTCCAATCCATTTTGTTTGTTGTTCTTCCCCCTAACCTTATCCTTCTTTCTCGTGATTAGATCCATATTTATCTTATCGAAGGGTCATTTTGGAAAAGTCCATAAATGCTCCTTAAATTTTGATTCAGCTTGTAAAGTGGTCCCTAAACTTTAAGTTTGTTAAATGTGGTCTCCGAACTTTAACTTAACGTGCAATGCAATACATAAACTTTTAATTTGTTCGATATGGCCTCTGAAATTTTGGTACGTGTTCAATTTGGTCCCGAAAATTATATAAAAATATTCAATATTGTTCGTAAACTCGAATTATTAGAAGGACGACATTAAAGATTTTCATATAGTTCATAGACTAAATTGAACATTTAGGGATAACATTGAAAATTTTTATAAGGTTGGGGACTAAATTAAACATGTACCAAACGTTCATGGATTATATCAAACGAATTAAAATATTAGGGACAACATTGCACGCTTGGTTAAAGTTTATGGACCACGCCGCACATTGAACCAAAGTTCATGAACTGCGCGTGTCTCGTTTTCTGGGCTATTTTGGACCCATCATCTTACTTGTTATTGTTAAACATTGCAAAGAATCAATGTCCATTTTCTTGTTTTGTTCCCTTGCGTCCGTCGAGGTGACTTCTATCTTCGAAAAAACCGATCTGATCGGCGAGCGATGATAAATCGATGAAATTTCGCCAATTTCCAGTGCGCCGACGGTTCTCGAGTCACGCGCGATTCGAATAACGAAAATCGCAATTTCTAGGGGACATTCGCCAACGCTGTCTCGCAGAAAAAAAAAAAAAAAAAAGAAAGTATATACAGCCTGTGGCTGTAAGAACGTCCTTCTTCGAGAAGTCTTGAAGCCAGTATTAAGAAAAATGAAGTGCTTTTATAAAACATTAAAAAAAAAAAGGAAAAAAAAAATTCAAAGGTGCTTGTTTGACACTCTTCCACGGCCTTTGAACGTGACCTCCGATGCCCGCCCCGTGGGAATTTGAAGGTTTCCTTTTTCCTTGCCGAGGAAGGAGCTTGAAAATCGCGAGGGATTGCGGTGGGGCCCGAAAGGGATTCGGATCCCCTTTCCGGATAAGTCCCGATCCATCCCAAAAAACAAAAAAAAAAACCCAACCCTCCACGCGGATGTTTGCGGTGGGCCCCGGCCGATGCCGAAGACGAAGACCCAAAAACAAATTCCTTTGACTTTGACCCCACCCTTTTTTCCGATTTCCCAAATCTTTATTTCGCTTTCTTTGTTTTTTTCTTGATGCGTTGTGTTTTTGTTAGAGATAAGTGTACTCGTGAAAGTACAATCGAATCCTACAAATTTTAAAAAGCATAATCAAATCCTGAAATTTATCAAAAAAATACAATTGAGTCCTAAAAATTTTAAAAAGTGCAATCAAATCCTTCTATTGATTACGTCAAACTCGACAAACGAAAAATGTTAGCAAGTTTTGGTATTTGATTGCACTAACTTAATAAGTTTAAAGATTTAATTGTTCTTTTTGAATTTTTTCGTACTCAATTACACTTTTGTAACAAGTTTTAAGACTTGATTATATTTTTTGATAATTTCAGAACTCGATTGTATTTTCGCAATAAATTTTAAGACTTCCAATATACTTATCCTTTTTTTTTCCTTATTAGTGATGTAGTCTCGGGATAATATTTGGCTCCAAAACACCAACCCAAAAGCTTAAAAAAGTTTGGTAAAGGGAGACATCACGTCAACATCCAACACAAGTTCGTTTAGGAGTAAAGATACTAAAAAAGTTTTAAATTTATTGTATTGGTATCAAGTTAGTCCCAAACTTTTCAATTGAACTAATTCAATCCTAAACCTTTTTGCATTAATATTAATTCAGTCTATCCGGTGAATTTTGATAGAAAATTATTGATATGGATGTTGCAGTGTCGCGTAGGACAGCCGACATTGACGTGGATATTTTTTTAATAATGATTTTTAAAATTTCCATTTTTAACATTATTTTTCTTATCCTTTATTTCTTTCCCTGTTCTTATTGACGGTGGTCGACAAGGGCTGGCCTCGCTTGGCCAAGGCGACCATCGTCGGCCACGGATGGGGGTTGGCCTTGCCAGATCGAGGGGGAGCGCCAAGGAGGGGCCCCTCGCCAAATGTCGCCGGGCGGTCTTGTTGAACCTCACTTGAGCGAGGGCGAGGTCCGCCTCCTCCCTCGACGTGAGATCCGAAAGTCTCCTTCCTCCCTCCACTGGCGACCCTATCGCCCTCACCTCTCTCCTCTCCAGCATCGCTCGATTTGCTCCCCCCCCCACTCCTGAACCCAATTTCGGTGTATATCTCCACCCCGACTTTCCTTCATTTTTTTAAACGTACCCTGAGATTTCCTTCCCTTTTTCCACAATTCCGCCCAAATTTCATTCCTTTTCCCCGAAAATCCCCCTTTTTGAGCGGGAGATGTCCTTTGATTCGCTATGGGATTCCCTCCCATCTCCTTCTTGTGACCCCCCTTGTCCAGTTTCTTTCTTTCTTTCTACTTTTGTTCCCGTGGCCGGCGAGGCCGGCACGATAAGTACAGGGGAAAGACAAAAAGGAAAGAAAAAAAAAACTAAAGGAAATAAAATAAAAAAATATATATATTTTTTAAAAAAAATATCAACGTCGGTGCCGGTTATTCTACTTGGCATGGTCGGTATTCACGTAAGTAATTTCCGACTTAAATTGGCTGGATTTATTGAATTGGTACTAATGCAAAACGGTTGAGCACTAAATTGATCTAATTAAAAGGTTTATGATTGAATTGATTCCAATGCAATAGGTTTATGACTTTTTTTAGTACTTTTCCCATAGCTTAGGCTACATCTCTATGTCGCACTTTTTAAAAATTTTAGGCAATCTCTCTCGTCATTTAGTTCAACTGCGCCTTAGTTAATCATAATTCGCCATCACTGGATACCAGAATTGAGTTCCTGATGACCGATATATACTTTTCCGATACCGATAGATTATCGAGATGATTATTTTCGAGTTATATATCCGGATGACACTTTTTTTTTATAGCTTTAAAAGTCGTATTTATCTGTTAATTTGGCTAAAATCCACATTAGTTATCATAGTTTTCTGTAGGGAGCATCATTATCGTTTGTCCCCTTTGCCCACGGATTCGCGTCTAAGTTAGCTACGCATTCCGAGCGCCGATGGCATAGTCGGGGGGGGGGGGGGGGGGGCGAGGGGGTTGTAATTTGCGGGGGCGAATCGGGGATTTCACCGAGTGACCTCCACGGATGTTTGTGGCTCCCCGTCGCTCTAACCAAATACACCGACGCGCGCACCTAACCCAACTAGAAATCAAGAACCGCATTTTCTCGTTCGGCTGCCGAAATCAGACGGCTCCGACATCGCGAGCGTGCGTTTCAAGAAAACGACGACGCTCCCTCCATTCGGATATCATCGTCGTCGGACCGTCTCGCGTATCTATTCTCTGTTCGTCCGACACATCTACCAATAATTTTTCCGGAATAGGACAATTAATTGATCGATTACGGAGCAGAATAAGGACATTAACTTGTAAATTATTTGATGCCCTTTTAAAGGATTAAGATAAAGAGAACGGGGTTAAGGCACATTTGACGTTACCTTTGATATGCAGTAGATTATCTTAGAATCTCGAGCGATTTATTTCGTAATTATCTAATTGGCTCAAGATATACATGTTAATGAGCTCCTCCGGAAGTTACTTTTTTTTTTTCCCTACATTGGTAGAAAAAACCTTGTTCTTAATTTATCGCGAACCATGACGAGTTATTTAGATTGGTAAAACAAACGAAATTACATTCAATGAAAAATTACAGCTTGTGGTCCTCGTTATTCTTAATTTAATGAGGAGTTGTTTAGACTGACATTGACGATTTGTAAATCGACGTCGATGTCAAATTACAACTTGTGGTATTCATTCCAAAGTCAAGGCTCGAACATATCATTTTGCTTGTAAATCTCTCGATTCGCGACTCTGGAGATCGATTATTTAATAAGGCTAAAGAGATTTGTTTAATGTGGCATTCAAAATTCATCCAATAGCACTCCACAAAACAATCAATGGCTTCATCCAAGAGCTTTCGACTGGGTGTGATTAGATGTGCGGATCGAACATCAAATCAATATTATGCTTGGGCAACTTCAAAATTGGGTTCAAAGGTTTTCAAGACATGCCCAAATTTTATATTTTCTAATTAAACACACGATAAATTTCACAAAAAAAAAAAAGGCCATGTTTACTCATCTCCTTGGATTTGGAGCTCAATTTAGTTTCATCTTTTTTTTTTAAATATATTTAATTGAGGGGATAATGGCACAAATAGTCCTTGAACTTTAATTAATGTGCAGTAACTAAGTTTAGGGACCAAGTTAAACATGTTCTAAAAGTCTGGGAAACACATTGATTAAATTAAAAGTTCAAGGACCATATTACACATTGAGTTAAAGTTTTGGGACCGTATTGGTCAAATTAAAATTCAGAAAAAAATCATTTATGTCCTTTTTTTTCCATTAATTGAACATATTTACTAGGGGTGAACATAGTCTTGGTGGGCAATTCCCAACCTAGGATCAGAAACCACCTGGGAACCCCCCACTAAGAGTCGGTTTTGAAAAAAATTAAATCTGGAACAACTTAGTTGGTTCCATGGATCCATTCGAGAACCAGACTGCCGTCTGAATGGGTCCATGGAATGGGTCCCACCAAGCAAATGAAGGCGATCGAGAGGGGAGAGGGAGGCGATGAATGGTGTTGGAAAGTAAGAACAAATGGGCTCCGTATGTTATTTTTTATTAGTAGGAAAAACCTTGTTCTTAGTTTATCGCGAACTGTGACAAGTTGTTCAGATTGGTAAATCAAACGAAATTTCATTCATAAAGATCCAAGTATGTCAATGTGAAATTAAAAACTCGTGGTCCTCATTTCAAACTCAAGGCTTGAATTTATCATTTTGCTGGTAAATCTCTCGATCTGCGATATTAGATATCGACTATTTAATAAGGCTAAAGAGATTTGTTTAATATGGCACTCAAAATTCATCCAATAGCACTCGACAACAACAATCAAGAGCTTCATTCAAGAGCTTTTTGAGCGGGTGTGAGATGTGCGGATCGAACATTAAATCAATATCACACTTGGGTAACTTCAAAATTGGGTTCAAAGGTTTTCAAGGCATGCCCAACTTTTATATTTTCTAATTAAATACACGATAAATTTCACAAAAATAGCCACGTGTGCTCATCCCGTTGGATTTGGAGCTCAATTTGGTTTCACAGTTTGTTTTTGAAATCTAATTAATTGAACTGTATTTACTGGAGGTGAACATGGTCCTAGTGGGCAGTTCTCACCCTAAAATTCGGAATCACCTATTAAGAGATGGTTTCGAAAAATTAAAACTGGAAACCACCCATTGATTCCAAGGATTCACCTGAGAACCAGACCGAATGGGTCCATGGAACCGGTCTTATCAAGTTAATGGAGGCTATCGAGAGAGGGCCGATGAGCGACTGGAGGTGCGGTTCTGAGTCGATGGGAATTGAGTGTTGAGGTTGCGAGTCAAGAGATGGAGGCAGAGGAATCGAGGTGAGAGTGAATCCTTGGAATCGAGATGAGCGAGTTTCGAATTAAGGATTTAAGATTTTATTTTATTATTTTTTAAAACTATAAATTGAATAATATATTATATGTTACTAGTTCGGTCCAGTCCAAGTGGGCGGTTCCACACTTAAAATTGAAAATCGGATCAATTCCCTTAGGAAGCATCGGTTCCGAGCGGGTTCGGTCTGATTTTGAGCGGTCCGAGCGGTTTTGATTTCTTTGCACCCCCTAATGTTTACCCTTGATTCATGCCCAGACATGGACACCCTCAAATATATATATATAGAGCAACGGACATCACGAGCAAAAATCCAATGATGAAGCTAAGAGGAAAAATGAGAAGAAGAAGAAGCTAAGAAAAGAAATAAGGAGTTTCGGATACGGGTCAAAACCCGGAAAAGCGGGAACCAGTGATCACCCGGGACCGGGGCCACCAACGCGTCGCCAAGACGAAGATTCCGTCTCCCGCCACATCTTTCTACCGCGAAGAAAGTGTCAAGCCCTCGCCGCAACCCCACCCCCGACACGTGTCGGTCGTTTATATCTCTCTCTCTCTCCTCTCTCTCTCCTCTACCCACCCTAATTTTAGACAACAACAACTTCACCGTTCCCTCCTCCATCACTCTCTCTCTCTCTCTCTCTCTCTGGTTCCTGATTCTGCTCTCGTTTTCTCTATCTCTCTGGTTCCTGATCGAATTCAATCCTTCTTCATCTTCTTCTTCTTCCTCTTCTTCTTCGGTGACAGACAGGGACGCCTGAGATCTCCCACTCCCTTCCTCCGCCCGTCCAAAGGGAAAAAAAAACAGGTTTTTTTTTTAATTTCCCCCCTCGACATTTTCTCTCTCTTTTTTTTTTCCTTCTTTTTGAATTCCAGCTGCGGGAGGATTCGATTCGATACCAGAGGGAAATTGGGTTTCCTTTTCCGTTTCTTGTTTCGTCGATTGCGTTCTTGGGAGCGGGATTAGGGTTTTCTTGATTCGGTGCTGGGGGTTCTTCCATTCTTTCATTGCGTTTTTGGGGAATTTCGATTCGATTCCTTCCCTAACCCTAGCTCTGTACAGTCTGAAAGAGGGAGAGTGCGAGAGATATAGAGGCAGAGAGAGAGAGAGATAGAGAGAGACAGATATTCCATTGATTCTTGTCCTGTATAGCTACATGAGGGTCTGAGTGTAGTTTATCATTTGCGGTTCCATTGTGGGAGTTTTTTTTTTAGGGTTTCCTTGGTTCCTTACTCGTGAAACTCCATGAGATTTTCGATGCGTTTTTTTTAGTTCGCCATCTGAAATTGAGGGTTTCCTTTGCTTAGATCTTCCACGTTCTTGTGCCGCCCCCATTCCTTTTGTAGTTCCTTTCCTGCTTTTCCCAATCGAAAAAAAAAAAGAGAAAAGAGAGAGAAAAAAAATCCAGCTTTTGTATAGGCATTAGACGTTTCTGTAGATAAGATGGCTTTGAACTTCTCTCATCGTCCGGTTTTTGCCACTCATCTACCCGAAGACATGTCCCCGATTAGGATTGCCAATCGGTGCATTGTGGAGGGTGTTTCGGATAATAAGGTGGATGGTGCCGATAGGCCCTGGCTTTTGGAGGGGGATGTTAAGGATTGTTTGGATTATGGAAGGAGTAGATGTGATGGTGGTGGCTGCTCTCAGGATTCGGTTTCCAATGACATCCTCGACCTTTTGCCTTCCGATCCATTCGGGATGGATATAAGCACCACTTTTACGGCTATAACTGGTTGGCTTGAGGATTTGGAGATGAATTATGGTGGCTACACAAGTGATTTTGCTGGTGCTAGTCCTGATAATTACCGGCTGTTTGCGGGGTTGATCTGGAATCATGCGATGACATTGCAGGCTTTTCCTGGAACAATCGGGTTTAATACCAATTCTATTCCATCCAGCAGCATGCCTCCTCTCTATGGGGTGAAGGAAAGTGCGCATGGCTCCTGTGATGTTGCTTTTGGTTCAATGAGTGAATTTTCTGGTTATCCCGATTCCTTGGAAGCAGGGGATGCATCTTCCTTGGATTTGGGTTCATCAAGCGGACATCGTGGGTGTTCAGAGGAGGTCGTAAAGGGACAGGACCCTTGTGATGGGGAGTTTGGATTGACAACTGCACTTGGGGGATTATCTGAGGTTATGGAGTCGGGACAGGTGTCCTGCCGTGTTGGCTTTGAATCAGTAAGCGGCTGCAATCAATGTCCTGAGGTGATGGAAGATGTAAATGCACCCTACCATCTTGGCCTCGGATCCATTGGTGAATTTGGTAGGTGTTCCCTGGAGAATGGAGTTTCTGGGGTGTCTAATGACATGGATGGTTTTTTTCATGGAGACCACTCAAGTAAAGACCCTGACCTTTCTGCTGGAACTTGTTCCTCTGTCAACGGAGAAATGCCTCACTTAGCATTTTCTTTGGCTCTTGGTTATCTGGGTGTGCGGGATCTTCTTGCTATTGAGGGTGTTTGCAAATCCGTCCGGTCTACAGTTCGAAATGACCCCTTCTATTGGAGGAATATTCATATACATCATCCTCTGAATGACAAGATTACTGATGAAGTTCTTATGCAATTGACCGATAGAGCTCAAGGTTCTCTACAGTGCTTGAGTCTGGTAGAGTGCCCAAGGATCACTGATGATGGTCTGAAGCGTGTCCTTGACAGTAATCCAAAGCTCAGCAAGGTATTTTTTGAATCTTTTAGGGTTTTTTATTTGTTGATTCTTGCTCGTGTATCATTACATGATGAAATTGAAGTGTCCGAGTTTGCTCCATTTGTTTGATTATTTGCATCTCTTGACGAGCATGCTCTTATTCATGGTATTGGCACCCCCTCCCCTCCTTTTGCTCCTCTTCCTCCTAAGAAAGAACTTGGTACATGTGGTGGTTGTGTCTTTCCTGTTTAAATTGCATAATTTCTTTTGTTGAGCTTCCTTGTCTGCAAGTTCACTTTTGTGCCCTGTATGTCGATGTCAATCTAGCCAAAACTGCCATTTGACTCACTTTTAAATGATAATGCTTTTTAATTTTAAAGAGGAAAGGGTAGCATTGGGAAAAGAAAGAAGGACAAATAGATAAACGAAAGAATCTAAATATCCACTTCCCAATGGAACACTGCATTTTGTGAAATTACTTGGTTGTAATTAAAGTGCAACAATTTACTTCATCCTTGTGCCAGTGGAAATCTAGAAGCCTTCTCATTTTCTTTTTGATATCAAATAAATATTTATCTTTTGGTTCATGAAAGAATAGCAAAATGTTAATCCAATGTTTGTTGTTAACTTAAATATTTACTTTTAGTTCTTAAAAGTAATATCTATATTATCATGTCGGAAGAGGAATAAAAAGGGTTGTGAATAATGCGTGTAGCCCGTGCATGGACACTAGTGTGTGTAAAAGCAAGTAAGAGCTTGTTGATAGGAGGGAATATGGGGATGACTTTGTCCAGTTGGAGGAGTTATCTGATGTTTTTTACTGGTTCCAAGATCGAGTTGGACTTTGTGGTATCTCAATTAATTGCACACTTGTTCTTTCTCAGGAGAGGAATTGAGATCAGTTAGGAGGAGATGTTTTACCTGTTTCACAGTGTTGGCTTTTGTGTCCCTTCTTATTGATCCATTCAATATTGCACACGATCTATTCTTCTCTTGTAAATTTCGATCTGTCTTTTATGGAGACCTAAGCCTTTTTTCCTTCTCACAGCTCTGTGTCCCTGGCTGCACAAGACTTAGTATTAATGGCATTTTGGATAGCCTGAGAACTTTCAAGTTGATGGGTACCCTCAGAGTAAAGCATATTAGGATTGGTGGGCTTTATGGGGTAACGGAGGAACATTTTGAGGAGTTGAAGCTCTTGTTGGGGATCACGAATGAGAAGCAGCAGAACCTGAATGCCCTCAAGCCATATTTCTATCACAGAGAGAGTATGTACTTATCTTGTGAGGATGATCGTACCATTGATATTGAGACGTGTCCAAGATGTCAGAAACTGAGGTTGGTCTATGACTGCCCTGCTGAGGTTTGTCAGGGTAAGGAACATGCATCTCAAGTATGTAGGGCCTGCACACTGTGCATAGCTCGGTGCGTTCAGTGTGGTCGGTGCATTAATGACAATGAATACGAGGAAACCTTTTGTCTGGAACTGCTCTGCTCAGATTGTTCAAAGCATCAACTCCTGAAGCGCCACGAGATGGAAGGTAGCGATGTTGCTATCTCAGATTCTACTTCCCACCACGAAGATCCACAGGGCTCCTCAATCCGTGGCTGAGGATGAGTAAGGCTTCTCGTTGGGCTTTGGTCTATGAGCAATGCTGTTTTCTTTTTTGTGCCTTGCTTTTTGGATCAAACAGGGCATCGACATAAATCGAAAATGAGGAATTAGGGGGCATCTGAAGCTGCCTCACTTTCTCTGGTAGTCATATGTCATTCTCACTTAGTGTGATATGGCGCAGCTTGGAACCGGGTTTTGATCTTGGAGCTGGAGGATCTGTTCCGATCGTTCCCTACATGGAGTTGCTTGGTGACTGAGCCATCCATGTGAAACACGATGACATGTCTGGTGACCTTGTGTTGTCAATCTTTGCACCGAGTGCGGTTCGCGTGCAGATGGTTGTGTATTTATTTGGGTGCTATCTTGAGAAAAGGGAGTTAGAAAAGGAATAAAAAGAAAATCTGCAGTGTACTGTGGCATTTGATTTGAGTTGATAAGACTCTCAACCTAGGTAATAATCATCCCAAGTATAAATTTCTCAAGGTGTTTCGCCAATGCTTGGCGAGCACTTGTTGTACTTGTATCAGTAGAATTGTTTACTCCCTATTGTTATTATAGGTTTTCAGTGCCCGGAACAAATAAAAGAAGGTATATGTGGAAGACTTGTTAACACTGTTCTGTTTAGTTCTGTAATTTGAACCTGTATTCTTGTCATTGGAATTTGCAAGTAGTAGTTGCAAGAATGGAGCTTCTGCTGCATGCCTTTGCTCTCTTTGATTACTTCTTCATGGGGAATGTTGCATCTGAACTTTGAAACCCAACTATGGGATTGGTTTGGGTCTGCTTATGAGTTCATATGCATCTGTGGTCCAGAGGAAGTTGGATTTGCTGAGAAAAGTATATCAGCAGTTCTGGTGAGGTTAGGATAATTTTCCGTACTCCTTCGGGGTTGTTTTCTAATGATTGACGATAGGGTTATGCTTCCTGAGGAGCGGTTTAATGTATGTTGAACTTAAATTGGATTTGACTAATCTTACCAACGTGCTGATTAGATGGGTCGATATGCCATCAGTTCCCCAAGTTTTAGTAGCTCCTATCCGTCCCTTTTGATTTGGCAGCCGGTCATCAGTGCCATCGACAGCGATGAGACGTGTCGAAATGCACGTGGTTTTTTGCTGTGAACTTTTTCAATTTCTTTGAATTGTCAATATGGCATCAGTAGTTTATCATTTGGGACGTAGGGTGAATTTGTTCTATACTAATTGGATGGTGATTGAATTGCCAAGGGATACCGTAGCTTAGCGGGGAAGGCACGAACTCGGCTTAGACCTCTGTTTTGTTTTGCAGTGCGGCAAACAAATGGGCAAAAGAAAAGCACAAATTATCGTGCAATTGCTTGCCACTTGATGGTGCCATGCATTTTGCCCATGCTCCACGTATTCATTTCTTAGTTACAAATCAACTTAATGAACAAGGCTACTTTCTTGTCTTCAGTTCTTTGTTTGGCTATCTTGACTCACGATGCCACCAGATAAAAGATATCCACTGGGGAGGAGCATAACAACCGTATCGAATCGGCTGGGTTTCAATGGTACCTCATTCCTCAAATTTGGATCGGTGAATAATGGACTGGTTCTAAGTATAGACCCACCGACTCGGATTGGACTGATTTTTTTCTTTTAAATTCTTATCATTCCAAATATCCAAAACCCTAATTTCCCACTTTCATGCGTGATATGTATTGAGCCCGCATTCGAAATGAAGCTTGTGAATTTTATTGCAAACTTTGGTAGTGATTATTATGATTGGTAAAACATCGGTTCAGTTCTTGAGTAGGTCTAGGACTAGGGGGGCTGGATCTCAATTCCGCAAACTAGGAGCCACCCTTATGGTCTGTTCCCAGTATCAAGGTGGCAACTGGCTTATTTTGAAACAGATCACTCCCGATGCGAATTGCTTAGGCATCTTTATATATCGTGTAAACTTCTTATTTGGCATTATTCCACTAAACAAGCAGATTTTGTTGTCCAATCAATGTAAAGTTCAATACAGGAGAAGACAGCGTATGAAATTCATCAATGGTGATGACCTTTAATCGACGCAACGGTGCTTAAATAAAATATTTTACTTGATAGATCAACGACAAGTTCATACGCGTGTAATCAATATTGAAAGAATAATGTGCACCGCTATAATCCTTAATGGGTCAAATTGAATACTTACCACAGAAATGATGAAAAAGAAAATTACCAAAGCCTCTAACAGATAATTTCTTTTCTGCATAATGTGAGGAAAGAAATGTGCTCCTGTGTCATGAATAACTGATGGAGATCACAAAAGAAATTTTTCTATGAACAACGTTCCCGAGGGCAAGAATTGGGATCTGCTTGAAGCAGGATTCATCACTTGTTGGGCGACTTCTTGCACAGCTCTTTCACCCACTGTAAGCTGAATTTCTTCTTCCCGGACTTCGACCCGTCTTTCCGCTTCTTCCGGTCCTCGGATGCTGTCGCCGGAGGCGGATCGTCGTTGTAGTCCCATTGGTCCGCCCACGATAGCCCGTTGTCCATCTCCTCTCCCTCTCTCTCTCTCAAAAAATCTCCTCCTCTCTTGTAAAAAAAATGTCTGTACAAGGTCTTCAAATCTTCTTCCAATTGCAATCCTCGACCAAACATATCAATGAGAACCAGCTCCATTCCCAACTAAGCTCCCTAATTTGTGTGGATAACAGAATGGTGTTTGAACGGACAAAACCGCAAATGTTTGACCAGGCCAACCTCTTGCCAACCTCTTGCCAACGACAGCTCGGTTAAGGCCAAATTAACAGCAATGCCTTCAATTTAATTGGAAAACTAACTGCAGCCATGCATCTGATGATGCCTAATAATAACATTGGGTGATCTTGCCCTGCCATAATGATGCAAATAGTGGGTTTTGCAGATAACTGTCGTCCATTAACCTAAGCCGGCTGTCCTTGATGCAAATGTTCCAATTCCTCTTTCGAAAATGTAGCGTAGTGTAAGATTTCCTTAAACTATATTAATAGTTCATTAAGTTATACCATATTTTGGCCAGAAAACTGTGTCATGTTCATTAGAATGTTATTGTTATGCAAAGAATTTAGTTTATTTATAAGTCATTCAAATTTGATACATTTACTCATGTGAGACTAGCTATTGGAATTAACATTGCATTTCATTTATTTTGAGGCAATAAAATTCTGTTTGAGGAGTTAGAATGTGGTGGATGCATAAGTGCATAGATAGATTAAAAAGGGGGAACAGAAGCTAAAAATCTTGGTTAATTTTTGAGGATTTCACAATCAAATTAGGATTTCACTTAAACTTATCGCGCTTGCGCCAATTTAGCCTTAAACATTTTAATTGTGTCAATTGAGTCTTTCGGACCTATTTTAGCCGAAAATCGCTGATGTGAACCATGAATATTTTTTAATGATTGATTGATTTATTTATTTTTCTTTTCTTCTATTTTCATTCTTTACTTTTTCTTTTTCCCTTCTTACCTTTGTTGACGATCGCTAGGCCTGACGAGGGCCGCTGGCCTCTAGCAAGGGTGTTGGCAACGGCAAGTAGAGCAAAAAAGGGAAAAAAAAATAAAAAAGTGAAGAAGGAAACTAGAAGAAAATAAATAATTCTAAATAGATATTAAATATTATTGAAGATTGTCCATGTTAGCATCGACTGTGACATGTAGAACAGCTGGTCTCCACGTCAGCGATTTTCAGTTAAAATTGACCGGACTATCTCAATTGACAAAACGTGAAAAATGTTTAGTACTCAATTGGCAAAATTAAAAGGTTTAGAACTGAATTGGCAAAAATGCAATATCTTTATTACTTTTTGTATAATTTTTTCTATACTATTCTAGCTATAGATATTAATCTTCAATTCTCGATTCGTCTCTCAGGATTAGATTCGATTTGAGGTCCAAACCATTCGTATCTGTTAAACTTTTATAAAAAAAAACAACTGAACCATAAGCGTATCTTTCGATCCACAACTGAAATTGTCAATTCAATACATGCACATCGAATTTATCAATCATAATGCGTCAAATTTTACCTATCAAATAAATGTGAAATTCAATTTTAGATCATATTATATTCATTGTACTTTCGTAATAATATAAGTCAATATTTGAAAACAACATATCAATAGTAAATGATATGGCACATTAACCGTCTATTAATATTTAAATGTAATTTTTAAAGAAGAATAATGTGCTATGATGGTATGCTTAGCATGTCGATGCATTTGATCATTAATTTTACCAAATTTTTGTTAAATGGAAATTTTTCTACTTGCTTTTTATATGTTTTCATGTTCGGAAAAACTTATTATCTCGACATATCTACCATACCATCCAATTCTCAATTCACGATTCGTTTCTAGGATTAACAATGCTCCAAACCAACTTTATTCGACATGTTATATGATCCAAGGGCCAATTGTGGATGGCATAAAGTTTTGCCTAGAATTTCAATGAGAAGAACGACCATGACCTAATTTTCATTCATACATTTCGGCAAACAACTGGTGGCTACAGTAAGCTGGCTTACCCACTTCTATGATCAACCATACCATGTCGATAATTCTACGAAGAATGATGTAGCACAGGAATGTGATTCCACCAATTTCAATGAGATGAACGACCATGACACAATTTCCATTCGTACATTTTGACAAACAGCTGGCAGCTGCGAGTCGGCTGGCCTATCTTATGATTAATCATATCATGTTGATAATCCTACAAAGAATGACGTAGCACCAAAATGTGATTCCACTAATTTCAATGAGATGATCGACCATAACACAAATTTCATTCTTACATTTCGTTATCAATCACACCATGTTGATAATCCTACAAAGAATGATGAAGCACAGGAATGTGATTCCACTAAAATGGGAACCACATGGTCATGCTCAACATTTCAAACTTGATCACCTGAAAAACTCCACATGACCTGCAATCTCTCTGCATAACAGTTTCGCCTCGCTAGCCAGTTTCAAGCTCTTGACGATCGCGAGTCCTGTTTGTCGGTGCGTAGATGCAGGCTTATACAAATTGGCCTCCTCTTCCTTTCCAGTCAACAGAGCTTCCCTGGCGGGCACTACGTTTTCCCACCAAAACTCTCGTAAAATCCCATGAATTAGATCCCAATAACTGCGCTCCCTACATACACGCAAGATGGTACTCCCATTAGGCGTCCAACAATACAAATCCACCCAATCCCGATCCATTATCTCCATCTGCCCCTGCACCTGAGGCATGTAATAGAAAGGCATGGTTGTCCAGGGCAAAGCTACTTCGGGCTTACCCTTATTGTAAGGGCACTTCACTTCCAAGATCCCACCTCCCGAAAGCAACCAAGAAGGCCATCGGGAGACGCACCCAGCCACTCAAACCGTTCCCCTGAATGAGTGGCGAACCCCATCAAGCTAACTTCACGACCCGTGATGCTTTTATACCTGTCTATTGCCGCCGCTTCATTCAGAACACCCCACTCCATCGCACACATTTTGGAAGATTCCAGGATTTGCATTTCCTGTGCAAAAACTTTCTCCTTCCAAAGCTCCAGTCGACGTTTCCCTTTCCAAAATCCCAAGGCTGTGCTAAAGGTGCTTGTCGTGAGTTTATCCTTCCGAAGGGAGAACCATTCTTCGGAGCGTTGTGGAGCATCAGACGGAATAAAGCGAGCAGTCAATACTAATGGTGAGGGGGAACGAATTATGAGAGAAGAACTAGAGGAAACGAAGGGTGTGCCACAGCTGGAAAAGGTTTGGGAAAGTCTTCTGGCTCCACGCTTTCTTGTAGCAGGAAGCGGTGCTGATGATCTGTAATGGAAGCTACGGTATCTGGTAAAGCAGCAGTTAGCCATTGCGGTGAGTGATCACGCTTTTGAGGGGAACTTTACTCTGTTCCCTGCAGATTAAAGATGTCACCTGAAATTTAGTCAAAGACCATATGAAGCAAGTGACATACTTTCATTTTGAAAAGAAAAAATCGTTAAATTCACAAAATCCAACATTTGAACGCCATACAAAAACATAAGCAAGATGAATAAGCAAGATGAATTGCTTCATCGCAGGACCAGTGGACATCCCCACCAGCCCATGGTAGGTTTTTGGGAAAGCTGCATATTCCAACAAGCCCATTGAGAGCTGATTGAAATGGCTAATCTCCAATCACAAAGACCAAAAATCAGCCTTTCCTACCAGTTGACACATAGCTGATCGGAAATAACAGCAGCCTTAAAAGACAATCAGAAAAATTGCAGCACAACATCTTCTCTTCTGTCTGTTTTGCAGAAGATGGGGGTGATTCTCATGAAAGATAAAAGCAACAGGTCTAAGGATTAGGCAGCACTTTGGATGTGGAGTGTTAGGGTTTCTTGGTTGAGGAATGAAAGAAAATTTGACACTTTCGAGTTTCCCATGATGAAATCTACGAAATTTAGCATACTCAAGTGGTGTTTTTGCCCATTTCAGTGCAATCAAATGCATTCATTGTGATTCTTCAAATGGATTAAAATGTGGCTGTTGCAGCGAAGCTATTTTCTACTTTAAAAGAACGGTGACAATTTCGGTTCGATTATAAAGATTTCAAAGGGGGTCGGGAAGATGTAACTGAATCAAGAGCTGGTTAGACCCCTTTTCCAGTTCCCCACTTCATAAGGATAGAACTTGTGCATTGTGCCACTCTTCTTGCTTTCTCCTGTAGATTTTCATATACACCTTTCCCTGCATTCTTGATGTTCTCTACGTTAGTATCTTGACAAGCACAGGCACCTGCAACTGATATTCATTGTTTGTCGCTACACCATTTATCTCTTATGGGTCATACAGTATAAGAATAAATCACCAACTATAACATCGGAAACATCTTTCACACTCAATCGACCAGATATAATGTAATCGTTCTTTAAAAAAAAATGTGATCATAACTACTGGTCAAGTATAGTTATCATGTGAACCAAAACGGAGGATAAGGTAATTTTCTTGAGTTCGCAGGCGTGCAAACCACATGGTACCCCAGAAGATGGAAACAGAGGCAAGTTTCTTGTTGACGGGACAATCCAAAGCACTTCCGGCGCCAGAATGGTTACACGGAAGTTGCAGTCCCCTCCCTCCTCCCACAACCCCCGCCACCGGGCAACCACCAAGTCAAAGCTCGTGTAAAAGATTGTCGAAAGCTCTGACTACCAAAGACATGAGATTTCCCACAATACGAGAGGAAGAACGGTCGAAGGAACATCAGTACAGCACTGTACCTCCTCTAACCCAAATCAACGATTGAAGCCCAGAAAAAAAAAAAAACGCAATCCCGAGAACATATGTCATCGTGAATTAATGAAGAATAATAAGGCTGTCACTCGCGACAAAAGCGACAATGAAGAAGCACCAGAGAGATTACCTCGAGCTATCGCCGCTTATCCATTGCCAACTGAAGAAATGGAAGAAACGAATTGAAGCTAAAACGAACCCTCCTGGGTCATCAATCGTAGGAACGGCTCCTGAAGCTGGATTTCGAGTTTATAGCGCCATTGGCGCTAGGGTTATGCGAAATCAAGCTTCAGAGCAAGCAAGACAAGGAAGCGATGAGAGAAAGACAGAGACAGAGGCAGGGGGAGACCCTGCCGGTTCAGTTTTTCCGGCCGTTTCGAGCGTAAGGCCGTCGTTTTTATGTTGGAAACCAAAAAACAATTCGAAAAACCTTCAAACGGTATCGTTTTGCAGCAATAGTGAATGCACAACCGGTTGTGCACTAATTTCTCGTTCTGTGACTTATGAATTGTGCCCATCACGGTAGGAAAACCTATTAGGGATCAAATTATTACTTTAAACACACTCATCTTAAACGAAGCGAAGTATTTCTTTTTATGCGAAAGACTAAATTTAATGGCGTCGATGTGTAAATTTTATTTCGTACCAATTATAGTCAATTACATTTCATCCCATATGCTTGTACACAACGTTTGTCATGTTCCGTTTGTTTTAGAAGCAACATATGTCAAGTAGAGAGGTTTTGCCAATACATAAGAGCATTTGTGTCTACACAGGATGTATTCTAATCGAGACACAAGACTTGAATCTAGACACTGTAAACACGGTACAAAACAAAAATTTTCTCTTTTCCTTTTGATCAACTCTATTAGAGAAAATGAAAAGGAGTTTGAGATTACTATGATCCTAACCTACGTGACCCAACATTAAGCCCATTAATCTTAATTAATGACAAGCTATACCCCCACCAACACTTTCTGCAGAAAACGAAACATAATCCTCAAAACACTTCATTCAATTCTATGCTCCGGATTCGATCATCCAAAGCACATTAAAAGCTCCAAACACAACAGAGTGGGAACAACCCTCTTTGGAGAAAACTGCAGAACAGAAACAATTCAAGATTGTCTTACACGTTCTTATGTACAAGACCTTCTCAAACTCGCAATGAAGACATCAAATGCTTCTGAATCAACAAAAATGTTCATGAAGAAAACCTGGTCTATACATTCATCTGTCTTGCCCTGCTAGGCCGGAGCATTGATATGTTTGGACAAGTAACACATGCGTTTCCAGTCAAGTGTGATCGAGTCTGAAGAGATACCTCTCTACACATGCTCCGCAGTGGCTTTTCTCTTCTGGGCTTCGCCAACTCTAGTTTCAGTGGCTACTTTCGCCATTTGTGTTATCTTGAAGATACCGTCATCAGTAGGTATAGTTCTTTCGGCCTTGACAACATTTAAGATTTTGCAGGACCCAATCTATCGCTTGCCTGAGCTCATTTCCATGATCACACAAACTAAGGTCTGTTTCCATTGAGTTCCTTGAAAGGGATCACAAGAATCCCCAAAACCATCAGATGTTTTTTTCGAGATTGAGGCAGGTGAATATGCTTGGGGTTCAGGCATGAATCATTATAACCACCTATACTGAAATCTCGGAGAAGATTAAAACAATAGAAGGTTAAAAGATTGGTGTTTGCGAGTCAGTTGGGTCTGATAAAACAAGCTTGTTGTGTAGTATGCTTGGTGAGATTCCTAGAACAGCTGGGGAAAACAGTAAGGGTCAATGGAACAAAAGCATACGTGACACAAAGTGCTTGGATTCAAATTGGAACTGTGAGAGAGAACGTCTTGTTTGGCAGGAAATTGAATTGCCCCTTCTATGAGAATGTTGGGGAAGTTGCGCTATGAAACAGGACGTCGAGATGTGGAGCAATGGAGATTTAACGCAAGCGTAACTCGAAACTTGCCCAGATGCCCTCTGAATGGCCATATGAAAGAAAAATTGAGCTTCCAGACCTCAGCATCCGATTCGCTCCTTCTCTCCCAGTGATACTCAAGGAGATCACCTATACATTCCCTGCAGGGAAAAAGTTCGGATCGTCGGACGAACGGGCAGCGGAAACTCCACTTTCCTCCAAGCTTTATTCAGGGTGGTTGAACCATCGGGAGGGCGAATACTTATTGACGGGGTGGACATCTGAACAATTGGTCTGCAGGACTTGAGGTTGCGGCTGAGTATCATTCCCCAGGATCCTACCCTATTTCAAGGTAATATTAGGAAAAATTTGGATCCTCTCGAAGAGCATTTAGACTAAGAAATCTGGGAGGTAAAAACAAAAGTTATAAACAGAAAGGAAAGAAAGAAAAGACAGCACCACCTCTTTTTAAAGCTTGAAATTGCTAATTTTAGTCATTAACATGTTAATCTTTTTTGTATCAGTTCCTTTCAATGAAACATCCTGCAGAAAGCACATTCTATGACTTCAACGCTGAGTCCGACACTACCGAAAGAATGCAGGTGCCAACCTATGCTGACCAACCTCACGAAGCACAAACTGTACCAATTGATGATCTGTTAATATATCAACAGTCTATGCAAATGAAGTCTACCACCATATGACTCAAAACCCCAATTTTTTTTTTAATAGAATCAATCCATTCAAATCATTGGTTTTCAAGCGATCAAAGAGTCTTACCACCGCACGCATTTAAAGATCGTCATTTTAGTCACCTCATAACATATTCAACACAACCGAAGGGGGAAGGTTCCAATTCTTTTATCTTCTCAAACAACTTTCAGCTCTCGGTGATAAACAATTTCTACCTGAAGAGCAGACTTCCTCTAAACTTTATATCAATAGCCTCCCTTAGCAATCATCTATCAATCTATTTATAGGAAATGCTTCTTCAATTGCGTGATAATCTATACTTAACAGAACAAGAAGGGCTTACCATCATCATGCAGCAAAACCAAGTCATTATCGATGATAGTGGGAATCCGATGAGGAACAGTAATGATAGTGCAGTAACTAGTCTCTTCCCTGATTGTCCTCTGAACCTGGTTATTGATGGTCATGTCGAGAGAAGCCGTTGCCTCATCCAAAACCAAGATCCTTCTCTTCTTCAAAAGCACCCTAGCAAGGCAAGCCAGTTGTCTTTGCCTGACGCTCCAATTTTCTCTACCCTCAACAACTAGGATAATTTAACATAAAACTGAGAAAAAGATTGTCCAATCAACAGAAGGGAGCTCAAAGATTTCTCACGAACAAAGCCTTCATATGTTTCTCCACCGTCCGTAGTAGAATACCTGGTGCATCGAGAAGCCTCGGATCCTGCCTTACCATCTCTGCTACGTGACATTTGTTAAGAACCTAAAAATATCAACAAGTTTGTAATCAGTCACCCTTGGGCCATAACAAAGAAACTCAATACTCTTTCGAATTTTTAACTTGTGGTTTTACCTCCAAGATTTCTTGGTCTGAATGCACTTCCAGAGGATCCAAATTTGTCCGAATGTTACGCCGAAGTAGTATTGGATCCTGTGGAATAATACTCAGCCCTGATCTCAAGTCCTGGCAACCAATTGTGCAGATGTCCACCCCGTCAATAAGTATCTGCCCTCCTGATGGTTCGACCGCCCTGAATAACGCTTGGAGGAGAGTGGACTTTCCGACTGCAAAGCCAAAGGGATATGGCCTAATTCAAGCTTTTACTTTCAACCTGTACTGAAAAGGGGTTCAGCTATGGAAATTTTAGTCGAAGCCATCCAAATCTCTACTTGGACTCTATCTATTTCCGAAGTAACAGTTGGTTGAGATGATGACTACTACTACGGCTTTGTGGTGCAACTAATGAGCACAACGCTACCAAAAATCGCTAGTGAAAAAGGGAGGGATGCGAATTCAACAGTATTGGCTTTTTTGGAGAACCAGGGACAATTCTAAGGATTTTCTCAACTGGAACACCAATGTCAATACATCAACAGTCTATGCAAATGAAGTCTGCCACCATATGGCGCAAAATCCGTTATTTTTAGTAGAATAGATCCATTTGAATCATTGGTTTTCGACCTATTAAAGAGTCTTATCACCGTACGCATTGAACGGTTGTCATTTTAGTCACCTCATGATATATTGAACACCACTGAAGAGGGAAGGTTCCAATTCTTTTATCTTCTTAAACAAGTTTCACCTCCCGGTGATAAATAATTTCTACATGAAGAGCAGACTTCCTCTAAACTTTATATCAATAGCCTCCCTTAGCAATCACCTATCTATCTATTTATAGGAAATGCTTCTTCAATTGTGTGATAATCTATATTTAACAGAACAAGAAGGGTTTACCATCATCGAGCACCAAAACCAAGTCATTATTGATGATAGTGGGAATCCGGTGAGTAACGGTAATAATAGTGCAGTAACCAGTCTCTTCCTTGATTATCCTCTCAACCTGGTTGTTGGTGGTAGTGTCAAGAGAAGCCATTGCCTCATCCAAAATCAGGATCCTTCTCTTCTTCAAAAGCACCCTAGCAAGGCAAGCCACTTATCTTTGGTCGATGCTCCAATTTTCTCCACCCTCAGCAGCTAGGACAATTTAACATAAAACTCAAAAAAGATTGTCTAATGAACTGAAGGGAGCTCAAAGATTTCTCATGAACAAAGCCTTCGCATGTTTCTCTGTAGTCCACAGTAGAATACCTGGTGCATGGAAAAGCTTCGGATCCTGCCTTACCATCTCTGCTAGGTGACATTTGTTAAGAACCTAAAAGTATCGACAAGTTTGTAATCAGTTACCCATGGCCCATAACAAAGAAACTCAATACTCTTTTTCGAATTTTTTAACTTGTGGTTTTACCTCCAAGATTTCTTGGTCTGAATGCTCTTCAGAGGATCCGAATTTGTCAGAATGTTACCCTGAAGTAGGATTGGATCCTGCGGAAAAATACTTAGCTGCAGTCTCAAGCCCTGCAGACCAATTGTGCAGATGTCCACCCCGTCAATAAGTATCTGCCCTCCTGATGGTTCGACCACCCTGAATAATGCTTGGAGGAGAGTGGACTTTCTGCTGGCCGTTCATCTGACGATTCCGATCTTTTTCCCTCTGGGGAACGTGCAGGTGATGTCCTTCAGGATCACTGACTTTCGAGTAAGGACGGATTCGTGCCCTGCCCTAGTGGGAATCTCAGATGTGAAAAATCCTCCCTTGCGAGCATAGAGAATAAAGTAATCTAGCTAGACAAGTTAGTTTGAAAGTACAAGTGCATAATGTCACTGGAACGTCCGTGTATTTATCATCAACTTGATGAATTAATTCAAGATATAACGCTTAGCGAATGCGTTCACGAGGCCGGTCCCGGTGGCTTAGAACCAGTCCTCACTGGGAGAGAAGGAGCATACGGATGCTGAGGTCTTGAAGCTCGATTTCAACGAGCTGGTGTGGCAAGTACGCCTCCGTTCCCGATCTCGACGAGCTGGTGTCGTTCTACGAGCTGCAACGCAACTCGCTCGGCTGCTAAGCCAAGCTCGGCCCGCTCCTCACGACGTCAATGTCAGTGTAACCTCACTTCCTCGTTTTTGTTTCGTTTTCCCCTCTTTTTGCTTCGGACATGTAGGCAGGGTCCTTTTATGTTGTGGATATCGACTGGCGATGTTCATTGTCACTCTCTCATGGTGGTTTATAATTAAAAGAAAAAATATATATTTATAAATGTTATAACTATAATTAAAAAACATAACAAATATTGAAAAAAAGGAAAAAAAAAAGGCTTACAAGCCCTCTGAGTGTCAGGCGGGCCGATGTGGCATTTTAAGTGCCGCGCGAACTCTAGTGTGGTAAATATTTTTTTTACCCTAATTTGATAAATATTTTTTTAAAATCTAAATTGGAAAACAATAAAAACCCCTTCAAGCTCCACCTCCACTGCTTCGCCTCCCCTTCCAGCTCCATCTCCAGTAGGAGGCGGTAATGCTGGTGCAGGTCCTCTATTAGGAGGCGGCGACAGGTGTCACGCCTCGAACTTTACGGCCACGCGACATCCCGCCCACTTTCTCCTTCCGTCAAATGGCTAGCGGTTGCGATCGCCCAAGTCTGATCACGATCAAATGACGGCTGCCCCAACGCAAACGGAAGACGTGTAACCACCCTGATATACATTCATGTAGAAAAATAGAGAGACTTGCTAAATCATTCCTGGATAAATGCAAACTATATATATATATATATATATATATATGTATATACATATTGAACCAACATCTAATTACCATCCAAACATCACCACAAGACTATATATAAATACACACATCAGGCTATATATAGCTCAAAACACCATGCCCTGTTGGACAATACCAAAAGAGACAAATAAAACTCTAGTCTAATCCGACTCCGCTCCACTCTCCTCGGAAGACGGCAGCTCCTCCGAATCAGAGTCCTTGGGCGTTGACAACATCTGCTCTGGGTCCTCGACTGGTTGCTCACCCACAAACCAATTTTCCTCATGACCATCGATCTCCATCGGCCAATACTCCTCTGGCTCAACCTCCATCAGCTCTGGATCGATGACCTCACCTCCGTTCGTTAGAGGCTCTATGGGTCCATACTCGTTCTCGCTTTGAATTCGTATATCAAAACCAGAAATGGGGTTGCCAACAAACGTGAATCGAAAACCATGCCTTGAACTTAAGGGGCATCAACAACTCACCTCCCTCGTCTACCCAGACAGAACACTCTACTTTTTTATATACAGTATTATCAAAATCAGGGTATAAAGTCTCCCACATCTCTATCTCTATTGGGATGTTGTAATGCACCTGAAGTACTCATTTCACGGGCGAGGGTCTGAAATGGTGATCAGCCAAACAACCGTGAGTCGAAAACTCAGTAAGCAAAACTTCTAAATCTAGCATAGAGAGATGCACATGCATGAATGTTAAAATAGACATGCGATTTCAGGGTTGATTATGCAATGTACATCAGACATAGATGTCTATAAACCTGCATAACTCATATACTCAATGTCACATGCAATGTGGTCATAATAGAATGAAGTATACTCGACCAGTTCCCAATCATCTCGCTCTACTTCATCAAAGATATGACTAGTTCTGATAATCACAAGATATCATATGACCTATTGGTCCCGACCTCGCATCTCACATGCCTCGGCCCGTGCCTCGACCATGAAATGCGCAGGTTGGCACCCTTATCTCTCCAGTAACCCTGTGCCTCGCACGTTGGGCGCCTTCGACGGCGAAACGTGCTCATTGGAATCACCCTTATTCCTCCCCAGTTTGACATTCTCATCAGCCCGACCTCTTCATTTTCAAGACATTGCCATGCGTATGCTATACAATATATATGGATAAACAACACATCTCAAGAATACGTAAACAGGCAACACAGTCACACAGGCACATCGCCATTCTCCTGCCTTTTTATCACTCATGCGAGTCAGCTTTATTACAAGTCAACCTACTCCTGAACAATCACAAGTATGCTTAACTTATTTTAATTCCAACATCATAAATATCACAACGAACAATTCTAAGTTCAATACTAAATTTCTCATAAATTGAGCTCGTTCTACCATGCCTAGACCTCGTCTCACAAACCCTAACATGCACAACTAGCCCTTGGAACTCCGCCTGGCTACTCTTGCTTGCCCTACACAAACACAAGCATGGCCATCAAAATTTTCAGTAAACAACATGCCTAAATACAATCGATTTTAACAATGTGTGAACTCAATTTCTGGATGGCAATTTGGTATTCAAATACGAATTGAGAACCTACATGAAGCTTACATTTCCTCGCCCAAAACAATGCACCAACCAGTATACCCGAATCAGACCAAATTGCCACAGAAAATCTAGCAAGGTCAAATAGAACAAACTCAGTAAAACACAACTTAAAACTCACTAAAACTCGCCCTAGCATTTCAACTAATAGCATCTAACACTCTAGGCTAGAAATGAAAGTTATACTTAACTAAACCAAGCTTGAAAAGCCGAGGGAAAAGGTAGAAAATCGGCTGGAATCAACAACA
>JAGVVM010006652.1:0-17467 GCA_019149425.1 Psidium friedrichsthalianum
GGTTAAAGATGAACTTCAACGGCCGAGAGCTTTTCAGCAAGATCCAACGGCGAAATCTCAACCGATTTGGTCAATCTTGGTGTCCACGGACTCATCTCAACCTCTACTACAACATATCAAAAATCTAAGCTAATCCAACGGTGGAAACAATTTTTATACAGCTCAAACAGATCAACAATGGCAGAATTTATACATGCAATCTGGAACAAATCAAGCCATTCTAATCACCAAACAAGCTTCAATGAAGTTCGGAGACCTTAGTAGTGAGTCCGATCAACTCGATTTGGCCTATTTTGAGCTTGGTGAGCTTGGATAAGTTCGGCCATGGAGGGACCCGATTCAAGGTTTCGACACAAAACCGAAGCAAAAGAGAGACATAAATGGAATCAAGGATGCATTTTGAGATGTTTAGAACAAGTTTCAAGCAAAATGATCAAGCGAGCGGAGATCCGCCATTGATGAACCTCCGAAGCTCCGAAAATGGCGTTCACCTTCTCCAAAGATGAAATTGCGCGCGACGGGGTTTCGGATGTTTGGAGTGACCTCACAAAGCTTGTCGATCACCCCTTGAAGTTGCATTCTCCCAAGATCGCCGTGACGAAGCTTGGAAAGCTTCGGCTCAAGCTCTCAACTGTGGCGGTGCACGAGCCCTAGCAAAGCATCTCCCTCTTCATTTTCTCTCTTTGAGTTGTTATTGAGCTTTTAGGAACAGAATGGCACCTCCATTTGATCCAAAAAATGCGTGAAATCTTATACCTAATCTGAAAAAAAAATGGCGCGCGAGGGGTCAACAGACCTTGAAGCTGCATGTGCCTGACGCCAAGTCATGTAACATTAGGCACGCTAGGCATGCTCCGGCTTACCCAACGAAGCTCCAGCAAGCTCAGAAAATGGCGTGGAATGGCCTGGTTGATTCTCTGTCCCTCCAACATGCGAAGTACAGATTTTGTGAGAGAAAGGGGACTACTCGAGTCATCGGGTCGGATCCGGTCTGTTCCGGAGACCTATCGCCCAAAATTCGTCAAATTGGCCCCTGAAAATTTAAATTTTTTAAATTAAACCCTAACATTTCAATCTACACATGGATTTTATTCACAAATGGAATTTTTATGAAAAAATAGCTCGAAATTGTGCAAAAACCTCAAATTTTGGGTTTAACCCGAAAAAGAAATTTGAGAAATGTAACCCCTAAATGACAAAATCGGACCAAACCAACCTTACCGATGGATCCATAATGGTGAAAAACTATATGGTAATGGTCTTATATTTCCAAGATGATCCTTGGAAAAAATTTTATTTAACTTTGATTAAGATCCAAGGACTAAATTGAAAAATCAAAGTTCAATTTGGTCCTTTTTGCCTGAATTGTAATTTTTTATAATAGAGGGGAAAGTCGCAACTCCAAAAATGTAAACATTAAAAACAAAGGGACTAAAAATGTAAGTTTTTTTGCTTAATTTAGGATTATACATCAACATCACCTTTATCCCAAACCAGTTGAGGTCAGCGGTTGATGAACCCGAAGCGAAAAGCTTAAAATATACTAAAATAAAAGCAAAAACATGGATACCCCAAAAATAAAATAAATAATTAAATAAATAAATATAAATAAATAGAAAGGATTAAACAGGTCACTCTGGAACATATGAAATCCCTCCTCTACAATGCGGCATAGGGCACTCTTAAAATATACTAAAATTTAGGCTTATGCTTAACGAATGGGCATACGATGCCACATCAAATTTCCAGAATGAAAAGAGAATTAAAATAAAATATTGACTATTTTTGTGTATTTTTGTGGCCTCAAATGCTATTTTTTCGTGAATTTTGAGTTATTTTCTTAATATTAGAAAAATATTAAAATATAAAAAATACCAAAAAATATTTTTTGTTCAAAAATAGTTCTTTAGGCTTGGCTAAGGCTTCCAAAGTTGATTTTTTAATTTTATGAATTTTTTAAAAATAAAATGATCTAAAATTAAGTGTCAACAGTACTCTGATGAGACATTAGTCGATAAGGGGATAATTATCAAATCAATCATTAACTTATTGTACAGATGCTAACTCAATGCTACACATTTCAATTTTTCCAATGTAATCCAAAATTTTTGTGCGAAATTCCAATATAATCTTTTGGTGGTAATTCGGCCAATTGCTAATGTGGCATTTGAACTCATCCTACATGGCATGTTGATGTGGACAACTTCACTAAAAATTACGTCATATGTGGTGGAAATTGCAAGCATGGTGTCTAGTCATTGTCGGTCACCATAATGGCATAGTGATGTGGACAACTGTACTCAAAATGACGTCCTACATGGATCGCCACATCCATGATTTCATGACAGCAATTGGTTGAAAGGACTACAATGGATTTTGAGCAAAGATTCAGAACTACATCCACAAAATCGAAAATAGGACTAAATTGGGATATGTTTAATTGTTTTATGATTGAATTGGTAATTTTTCTAACCAATGACCCATGAACGACGAGTAATTGTCAGGCATACCTAATAATCCCACGCAAAAACTTCTTCATTGTCTTGCAGGAAACTGATAATCGGTGCAGGTAAGCTCGATGGCACGTTTGTCCCAACCTGTGTTGTTTTTTTAGGGATATCACTCCCCTCTCAAACGAACCTGCATCATCTCTCTGCCCAATTTTTCTCTCATAGAATGGAAGACTTCAGGAAAACTATATGGAATTACAGCAGATGGCTTATGTGATGCAATTTGGCTTCTTGATCCAGTGGCTGAAGACTGGCCTACACTTTACATATTCTCATTGTTTGATGTCATTCTATTAATAACCACTATCTTTTATCTCTAAGCTTTTGTTTGGTAAGCTGTCATAAGTTATCGAAATAAGATTTTAAATGCTGCCTTGCGCATGACTCGTGTAAAAAAAGAAAGATGAAATGTAACCCGAAATCTAACCAATCTTTTAAGTCAGTCTGCACAATTTGGTCCAGATTTTCAGATGCGATGACTATTTACTGCAGGTGAGCTTTCTCAATTTCAGATTGGAGTCACCATGGAAACCTCCCGATTAGATGCTTGGCATTCAAATAAAGATTGTTTCTTTCAAAGGCGGCCCAGCATCGCACATTATCTAGGGACTGTGTCGGAGGTGTTATCTACCGGAAGTCATTCTGTGATACATGTCGCGACCCTCTTAAAAATCGGTTAGAGGGTTAATGAATATCCGGGATTCGTCCACTCAACAGGATGAACAAGATCGAGGTGCGGGCCCTCCCAAGTCCATAACAAATCACGTCAAGTAGGAACTTTATCAAAACATGGTCAACCTTAATATGGTCGGGTGACATGTGATAAGTGCGTATGCCATCGGAGTTGTCACTAATTATTTTTGGAGGGTAGATTGGGAACCTACTGCATGGTTGGGAGAGACTGTTCGATTCTATGAAAACCATAGAAGAAGATTCAGGGATTTAGTTACGTCCACTTTTCAGTCGACGCCCTATCGATACCTAAGTTAAGCAATTTTCTAATCTATAGATTTCATGCAAATGTTTTTGGGGTGAGGTAATCCCTAACGTCTAAAGGATTCATGCAGATAAGGGGCAACTATTCTATCAATCACAATTAGATAAAAAAAAAAGGTGGGCAGATCAAGGAAATAGGTCATGCGGATAAATCACATCAAATCAATCATATGGCATGCCTAATAGAGCCATGAGGGCTTGGAGAATGGATCATTAAGGTTCAAGAGTAGTTTGGGAAAGTTTGGGATAAAATGTCCAAATGGGTAAAACGGGCATTTTTGAGGTCTTGGGAAAGAAAATCAACGAAAATGGTCAACCAACTGAATGTG
Organism: Psidium friedrichsthalianum; assembly: GCA_019149425.1. NCBI lineage: Eukaryota > Viridiplantae > Streptophyta > Magnoliopsida > Myrtales > Myrtaceae > Psidium > Psidium friedrichsthalianum. The sequence continues at coordinate 3,836 of JAGVVM010006652.1, forward strand.
GTTATGTCCCTTTTTTTCATATGTTTGGGAATTTTTCTAAATTTTTTAGAATTTTTTTTATGAATTTTTATTTTTTTGTATTTTTCTATTATTTTTTTATTTTTATTATTTATTTTTCAGATCAGATCGGCTTGAGTCGGCCCATGCCTCGTGGGTGCTAGGCCCAAACTGAAAAAGTATTGGGTTGATCTACAAAATGACATCGTTTTTGGCATATTTTTTTAATTTTAAAAAAATCAAAATTTTAAATTCTTTGTGTATTTTCCCTCTAATTTCTAACCTAAGGGCTCCACGGGTGACGCGTCGTGAATTCTCAACCACCAATCAAAAAATGAATTTTTTATTTTCTAAAAAAGAATGGACAGTTCAGATCATGACGTGGCCAAACTTAGGCCACACGATCACAAAAAAAGATTTATTTTCGAAAAACTGATTTTTATTTTTGAAAATAATTTTTAACTTCAAAAATTCCACGATCACACCACGTAACAAAATTGTGGCCCTCTGATTGGGTTTTTATATTTTTTTTGTTCTTTTATTTTGATTAAACGTCCCCACTAACGTGGACGCCACGTGGCACAACACGTCAATGCCATATTAGCATTGACTCGGTCAAACAACGTTGATCGAGTCAACTCTTGTTAGAGAAGAGGACTTTGCGGCTGCGAATTCGACGACCTTGCCAGCATAACCCAAACCAATGTGATAACACGGGCTCCAAAGCTCGATTTTCATACTAATCGATTCCCCACTATCTTTGAATCTACATACATACAGTGTCTATCGTGGTCAGTAAGGTCATCTACCGAATCCTTCTTCAGTATTTTCGATATCATCGTTAGAAGGGTCTGAAGAAGTCTTTTCTTGGTCTTGTCCTTGTCCGCTGGATTGTGCATCATCATCTTGTGGCCACCAGTTCTCTCAGCCATTCGATGACATCCTGATGAACCATTTCCAGAAGAAGCAAAATGGTACTTATTGATTCTCATGCATTGTTATACCATTGCAATTGAATTTCCCACTGAACAAGCATGCCAATTGTTCAAAAGAGCTCTTAGGAATGAATATAGATCTCCAAATCAGAAACAAGGTTAGAACTACCAAACACAGTGTCAATCAAAACTAGCTCTGACGATGGAATCGGCCTAGCCATTTCTAAAGCGAACTAAGCAACCTAATCTATCAATCCCCATCGTACGAAGTCTAGGAAGCTTACCTAGTTGTCAATGGATCTCGGCTTTGCTCAAAATTAGCTCACGAGTTCAAGGTAGGTCCGGTGGTTTTAGAGCTCAATTAGGCATTTTTGGAAGTAGTCAATTCAAAAAAACACATATAAATGTGATCAGTCGAAGCTCTAGACTCGATTCAAAACAAGATCAAATCACAGATTCTCCACGAAAGTGAGCTTGACTAAGCAATAATACCTGCTTACGTCGATTGGTGATGAAAAACCTTGCGGCTAGGTTCAGAAGCTTCCTTACAGCACCACAAAGCTTGGAGAGTGGATTGGAGGCTTTAGTTTCGCTCCCTTCGTCATGATCGAACACTGGAAGTCCTCGGGTGCTCCGTAGCTCTGGCATACCCTGAGCTTGAAGAAGACCTTCTCTCCCTCATTTTCTCTCTCTAATCGGTTATTGGATCCCTGCAACTGAATGGAATCGCCCTCGATCCCCAAACCACGTTGGATTGATATACCTGAGCTTAAAGATTTTTGGGGCGCGGGAGGCTCCAACCAACTTCGTGAATGCACGTGCGCACAGGACTTATGGTAAGTCGGTCGTTGTGGACCTTCAGGCAAGTGCGGCCGTATTCCCTTCTACCTTCCGGTGAGCATTAATTGAGCGTCAATGGGGTCCATATTTCTGGGTTTTCCTGCGTACGGCAGATGGGGTCTGGGGAAGATGGAGGAGGTCAACTCAAGTTGACTAGGTCAGGTTCGCCCAATTTGGTTGACCCGAATAACCCAAAGTGGCCAAATCGGACCCCAAATCTTCAAAATTTTCAAGGAGTAATGCCAAAATTGGATTTTACATCATGCATTTCATCTAGAAATGTGGTTTTTGTGCAAAATATTCTTGAAATTGTGCAAAAAGCCTAAATTTTAGGTTTGATCCAAAAAAGAAATTTAAGAAATTCAGACCCCAAATGGCCAAATCAAGCCAAACAACCACTAGCAATTGATTCAGGAGGTTGGAAACTATAGGGTGATAGCATTAGAAGTTTGAGATAATCCTTGAAATTTTTTTTAATTTCACTTTGATCAAAACCCAGGGACTAAATTGAGTTTAATTTGGTCCTTTTTGCCTAAATTGAGCAATTCATTCAATGTTTGGACTAAAATATAATTTTTGGTAATAGAGTGAGATTTGACGACTCAAAAAATATATAAATAGGAATTTAAAGGGCTAGAATGTAATTTTTTTTAATTAATTCAAGAATATACTCAATGAAGCAGCAAATGTTCTTGAATCATTTTTCTGGAATTTTCTTCTACCAAAATAAAAAGGTGATTAAAAGAAAAATCTCGGCTATTTTTGTGTATTTTTGTGGCCTCAAATGCTACTTTCGGGTTTTCCAAGAATTTTCCTATTTTTTTAAAAATATTTAAAATTTATAAAAATATGAAAAGTTATTTTTTGATCAAGGTTTCCAAATTTGATTTCGTAATTTTATGAATTTTTATGAATTTTCCATGAATTTTTCAAAAATACAGTGATCAAAAATCAAGTGTCAATAGCTACCTCGCTTTGAGAGGGATCTCATATGAGAGATCACTTTCAAAGACAAAACGACATCTAAAATTTAATTTGACTTGATTGGGAAGAAAAACTTGAAAAAGTCGTGACATTTAGGTCACGTACCTATGTGCGTAAGCTTGAGTCTAATATGGATTCTGCTCCTTTTAATACGAAAGAGAGAGAAAAGACAAGAGGCTTACCTGAAGCTTACTTGCTACCTTATGGATATTGCTGATCTAATTGAAATGGAGTGAGAACCTAAGGCTTCATTATAAGAATACCCCAAGGAGATTAAAATTTGATCCATATGGTAGTTCAACTTATAGAAGATTTCTAATGAGATGATTCTAGTGATTGAAATGATTAAGATTTGACTTGTATGATAGGTTACCCTATATAAGATTGACTCTTAAGGATAGAGACAACAAGGAAAAATGACTTTGAGGGACAGAGATAGCCTGGAATTAACTCTTAAGGACAGAGTAGCCTAAAAATTGACTCTTAAAGATGGAGACAGCCAAAAAATTGACTCTTAAGGATAGAAACAACTTAAAAATTGACTCTTAAAGACAGAAATAGCCAGGAGAATTTCTAATATTGCCTTGTAGACAAACAAGTGGGGTAAGAAATCGAAAGAAGGATAATGCTTTATCATGAAATCATCAAAGGAAAACTCTAATGTTGCTTTAAAAAATCGAACATATTAAAAATTATCCACGTTAACGCCTGTGGTGCCACATAAAATTGCCGAATCAAATCACTTTTCACAACTCAATTTGTCAAATATAATGCATTTCATAAAGTATTTTAAGCTCAAAAAAATAAATTTTCCTAATTTAAATAGGTATCCTAGTTGAATGGTTTTCTAGTTGGAGTACGTTCCGAAAAAGAGATTTTTATTTATTTTGGATCCTGTTATTGTCTATTTATTAAGAAGTGTCTTCTATGTGAATAGCATCCAAAAGTAAACTTCTTTGTGAATCACGTCCCGAGTGTAATTCCTTTTTGAGATTTGAAGATTATTTTGTGATAAATTGTGGAGCTTAACACATTAAGAGGTTATTGGGTTTGGAGGTTAGGAAGTATTGAGTGTCTGAGTAACTCGAATGTATTAGTAATCTTAATTGTATCATTTGATCTATTGTGGAATTCTTTGCTGTTTTCCTCGTGCACATAGGTCACACCAGCTGAATCACGTAAATTTGACATTTGATTTATTTTCCTGTTATGTTTATTTTATATCCTGATCATTTATTTCCGTGCCAACTTTTGTGTTCACAAATTCGACAATTGGAATCCAAACATCATACAAATCACCCCATGCCTAAGGCCATTTTCACAGAAAAGGAGTGCTGTCAGTTCACAACGGTGATGACAAAAGACAATGCGAAGGACCTTAATTACCTAATGACACCCACTCGATCGTCGCACATCGTTTCCAATCCAACCAAAACCCTGCATGGCGCCGACAGAATAGTGTTTGACGAGATAGTCCTGGACCTAGTCTAGCTACAGCATCCGTTGCCATGTTCCAGACACGCCTTCATTGTTCATCATATCGAACTCACTCACGAATGAACAGACTCACGTTGATGGGCCCTAATACAAGAAACTTGCCATAATTAGATGTTTTCGAGGTCATCGTTTTGTAGCATTTTTTTTCAAATTGCTCCCGACACGTACCTTCCCTTGTTTTTGGCATATTCCCTTGATTGATCACTGATGAAAAATGAGAGGAGAGAAGAGAAGTCAACCCCTATTATGTCGGGAACAAACAGCGATAGCTACACTACTGATGATTTTGCTGAAATGATTGATCGAATAAATTGTTTAGCCCGATCGATTTAGGTCTATGTCCGCTACGGTCGTGCACATCAATTTGTAAAACGTTATATTGTTAACAAGTATCGCTATTCATAGTCCCGCCACGGTCAAGAATCAAAGGAAAAAAACAAAAAAGAAGAGGATAAAGAAACCCTCAGAAGTTGCCTTCAAAAGCCATCGGCGATCACAGTAACTTGGTACGTGACATGAGCGAAGTACGACGAAGCGATCTTACTTCTCTGGAAGGTAACACTAAGCATTCAATCTGCGATCTTTTGGACTCAAAAAGGCGAAAGAAAGAGAGAAAAATAAAGGGGAAGAAAAAAATAAAACAACACGTACGTACACAATCAGGAAAACATGATTTTCGTTTATCTTTCACATCCAATCATGCAGATTTTTCCAGTAGGGAAAAGATGCGGCACTTATCTCTCAAGTCTCAACAGCACAAAGAAAATTTGAAACAGTACACGCCTCTCCCTCACTTCTTGCCCTTCTTCTCCTCGTACTCAAGAAGCTCCTCGAGCAGCTTGTCGTCGTAGCATTCGAACTCGAACACCTGTCTTCCCCGCTCACTGCCCCCCGGCTGCCTCTCCTCCGCCGCCCCCCGTGCCGAAGAAGAAGAAGAAGAGGCCGAGGCGGGGTTCGCCGAAGGGTACTCGTGGGGGAAGTTGAGGATCGCCGTCTGGCCCCTCATGTTGTACGCGGCCCGGTCGTAGGCCCTGGCCGCCTCCTCGGCAGTGTTGAACGTCCCGAGCCACACGCGGGCCCCATGGCGGGCCGAGTCGCGTATCTCCGCGGCGAACTTCCCCCACGGCCGCCGGCGCACGCCCCGGTACCGGACCTCCTGCTGCGACGGCGACGACGGCGTGTCCTTCCCCTTCGGGTCTTCATCCATCTCTCTCTCTCTCTCTCTCTCTCTCTCTCTCTCTATGCGCCTCTATGAAGTTCTTTCTTTGCTGCTTGTTGCATGGGGGATGCTACTGAGGAGTGATTGAGTCCTGGGGATACATATATTCGGGTCCACAAAATGCCACGCCAAGTTTGAAGCGTACACAGTGGCTAGGGCGCGCGCCACGTGGCAGGATCTCTGGCTTTCTTGAATAGCTAGCACGTTCTCGGGAGGAAGCTTCGATTGAGACCGGAGCGCACTCGTGCAACGTATCTGGGCTGGTCAAGGCGATGGCTTTGGGAGTGCTCAGAAGCCCCTCTCTCCCTCTATCTCTCTCTCCCCCTCTCTCTCTCTCTCCAGAATTATTCCGTCACTTTTTGAGCGTTGAATGGATTATCTATGTTAATTATTTTGATGGGTTCTTTCTTTTGTTCTTGAATTTTGGTGGAGGTTTTTGGGATGGGATCAATGTCTCACGTGCTTGAATTGTTGTATTTATTTTATTGTTCGGATGCCATGAGCCCATTTGGGTTACGTTTCTTTCCCTCTCCGAAGTACTTATTATTCCCGTGAAAACATTTTGACCATTCCGGAGCCCCAACTTCGGTGGATCGTGCTGGTCGGAATCGTCAAAAAGATGGCTCTTTTATGGTTGATTCCTCACGTTCTGCTCTCGCACCGTTCACGCATTTCCCCTTGTCAATCGTATCGAATTTGTGATCCTTTCATCTAGATGGGATCATATCAAATTTGCGATCCTTTCATCTAGATGGGAAGAGGGAATCTATCAACCCACCCCTGAAGAAGAATTTTGACTGAGGGGGAAAAATCGTCCAAAAAGGCCTAAATCTATTGAACAACGGCCAATTTAGTCTTAAACCTTTTAATTATATCGATCTAACTCTAAACCTATTGAGGATTTATCAATTTAATTGAAAACCTTTCAATTGTACCAATTTAGTCTCAATCCTTTTGGCGATTGCCCAATTCATTCATAAACATTTTGTCAATTTGTCAATATAGTATTTTCGGCTTATTATCCAAATAATAGGTTTGAGACTAACTTGCTAAAACTTCAAAAGATTTTGGATTTAATTGACATAATTGAAATGTTTAAGATTAAATTGACAAATTATCAAAAAAAGATAAGTAATATATTTGCATAATTAAAGGTTTATGAAAGAATTGATCGCCTACCATAGGTTCTGAATTTTTTGGACAACTATCACTAACAGAGGGGCTCGCCTAATTCAAGATTTTCTTTTCCTCCTTTTCTGACGTCATAAATGCAAGAGTAGCGACAAAGCCCCTCGTGTACGGAGGGACCACGACGTAGAAAGTCGTAGGACCAGCCTCCGGTCAAACAGACGTTTGCCTTTGCATTCTTGGATGAGAGGCTGTTGCGCCATTATATCGCCAAAGGGACAAGTCTCTGTCCACAAGTGGCGCCCCCTTGACACGATCCTATGAATTCGTTGTCGAACTTACATGTCAGCCGTCCACGTTGGAACTTCCTTGGACTTTTCAAGAGGCAAACGTGGGAAAAAATGTTTGTGATTGATCCTCAGATTTAAAGAAGTTTTGCATAGTAATTCGCTAGAGAAAAAAAGAAGTCGCTTTCTATTACCTAACTCGAAAATGTTGTGTGAATAAATCCCAAAGTTTTTGTATGCTACAAGTTCCCGAATTATAGAGATATGGGAATGAGTTCTACCTTCACTTTTATTATTACTTACCATGTTGGTGGTTTAATTATCTCGATAGAGAGCGGACTTAATTAATCTAAGCCGCTAAAAAAAACAGTAGTTAATGGTTTAAAGAGATTTGTAGCTTGCCTTCTCATCCAAAGTCAGCAATCAGACTACCCCTATTCCAACTGTTTACACTTGATCCAAAATCTATCGTTCTTGGATGCGGAATAGCAACGTTCTAAAACTCAAGTACTTCTTCTCCATCGCCCTTTGTATTTCTGGCTTAATGAGACAACCTCTCAACTACACAAATCATTATGCGCCCCTTATGTGAGTTCGTTTATGAGTTCGTTAGGTTTAGAGGAGAGGCTTGAGTACTATTTATAGAGTTTTCAGCCGAACCTATAAAATGTCAGGCTCATATTAGACTGGTTAAGAATTCTTACATCTTACCTTATTAGACAAATCCCATAATACGGTCAATTAATCTCGTAAAACGGTAAATTATAATTTCAATTAATATAAGCCCATATTAGGAAAACTCTTACACGTAAAACAAGAGATATGGAAAGCATAGTGGAATAAATTGCTTAATCATCTCGGTAAGATGAGAAACGTGGGGTTGCATCGGCTATGTTAATTTTCACTTCTATATTATCGAGACATGATCAATTTGGTGCCGATGGATCAAGTCAGGTGTCGGAATTAAAAGTCATTGTCAAAGCCACTCAATGACATAGAAATCTATTGGCTTTCATCATATAAAATGATCGAGGTTGAGTTGGCATGACCTGATGAGCTTGAGACCAATGACAAAATTACTTACCTATGGCCACCTAATTCGTACTTCTGTCGTAACGATGGTGGGCTCGATAATCTCAAACTTTTGATTAGATTAAGATCATGACACCCTAACTTCCACTTTTGAATTTCCATTTCCTCCCATTATTGCATTGACAACCATAATCTCGTTACGTGTCTTACTTGATAGTCCTCGTATATGCCTCTGATTGGTGAGTTACAAATACGGACACCACCCACGATTATTTCCAGTTAAATTAATATGTGGTAGATGTCAATATTTCCAACAGGTTCTTTGTCCACTTGACCTTGAAAATGAAATCGTTTGTGTTGGAATAATGTAATTTCTTTATGACCCGAAGTTGATGCCGTGTCTTCCAAGTTGAAGGGGAAATGCGATTACAACAACTTCCAGTCAAGGGCTAACTGATTGATTATATAAACAATACTCATCCACAGTATACCCTTTTCTGCAATATCATTAGTATAAGGGGAAAAAAGCCCACCGAAAATCCTAACTTACCTATCGTGACATATTTACCCCAAACTTTTCTTTTGTGACACCAAAAATCTCAAATTTGTACCCTCTCCGTATTACACATTTGCCCCAAACTTTTTCTTATGACAATAAAAACCCTAAAGTTGTATCCACGCGATACATTTACTTCAAAATTTGGAGTAAAGGCATCACAAGCCCATGCATTTGGGGTTTTTTGCATCACAAAAAAAATATTTTATGGTAAATGTGCCGCGCATGTATAAGTTCGGGTTTTTGGTACTACAAAAAAAATGTTTGGGATAAATGTGTCATAATAGGTATAGTTTAGGATTTTTTTGTGTTTTTTTTCCTTAATATAAATCAGATAGATGATTTGTATTCGCTCTTCTTTTTCTTCCTTTCCTCTATTGCCCCTTGCTTTTAAGGCTAAAATGATTGCTTCGGACGGACGATTAAATAAAGAGATGAAACAAGACGAGAGATGTCCAAGGGCCCATTTGTTCCACCCTCACAAGTGCCAAACCAGTTTGACATTTCATTAGGCTGCTTACGAGACTAGCTTTTTTAATTAGCTTCACATACTACATCGAAAGAAGCTGGACTTCGGACCCAAGTACTGGGCAGGGTTAACAGGCTGCGTACGTTTTAAGGGTAAAATAAAAAGTAATACTAAGCTGTCTCAAATATTTTTAATTGTGTGAATTAATACTGATCGTGCTAAGAAGGTGATGCTATTTACAATCTTTGGTTCGGTTGGACCCCTCGTTGCATACTTTCGACATCTTTAGGAAAAATTGAAGGCGACAAATGGACAATTCGCTTCATGCAATGTTGTTAGGGAATCTCCTCCTAATAGGTTTGATTTATCTTTCTCATAATAAAAGGTCATGATTGGATTCCATATTGTTGTTAGAACTTGAGATGGTTGACTTATGTCACCAAATTTTATTCTTTTCCTAGATGACTTGGGATTCCACTTATCATCGATTGAAAACCATCAAATTAGTGGAGGTAGCGAGCCCCACTTTGATCCCATTCTTTTTTTTTTTAGGTTCGAGATTGAATGGCATTTTTTTTTTTTTTTTGGCAGGAGTCGTGCTTGAGAAATGTTGGGTCACGGACAGTCCTATAATGTCATCGGGTTGGACTAGTGCTGCCAGGCTCACCAACCGTGCATGGCTGCAGAGATGCTGTCACTTGTTCTAATCCCAGCTGCTGACTTCGTTGGGCAACGACGATACATACACATCCACGGTGCTCACTGTACCTATTCCGGAGCGGACGCGTGTCCCCTTCACTAGCCACGCCATTGGATCGCGGATTTGGTCAAAACGCCACTTCAAATGTCAATAGATCAAATCTCTTTGTGTAGTAGTGGCTATTATAGATTGACTCTGATGAAGGTCTGCTCTCTGGAGTCCTTCCTTTTGGGAAGCTCCTTTCATTTAGATGTAAACTATTTGAACAATAACAAATTATTCTTGTGACCGTCGTCACTAGTCGACATCTATCCAGCTTCTAAACTAATTACTATGCTCTGCTACATGAATCTTGTCTTAAAAGCAGCCTTGCCAACGAAGCATCTCCAGTCGAGGTTGATTTAGCCTGCGCAATTAATTATATATTTTAAAAAAAGAGCTACATGATTCGTCAGCTTAACGAATGCAATTACGCCTCATAGTCAAGATTTGACTGCTTTGACCGACCAGAGATTAGTTTTACTTGGACGATGACTTTCATGCATGGACGGCAAGCACAACACGTGAAAGCACGTGCCGCCGGGAATTAAAAATCCGAGAAAAACTGGAGCTTGCATAGGAAAAGGAAATCCTTTCAAGCAAATTAACTTTGTCCTACGAACATCTCTATCTTGTGGCGTCCACCATAATTATCTAGTCAATCTTAATGCCAAAAGGAAGGGAGGAGGAGGAGGAGGAGCAAGTCAACTTCAGAATCCACACCATTTTAAATTTAAGTGCAGAGGCTCTCCATTAACCATTGATTTTATTGTGTTCTTTTCTTTTCCCAGAAAAGTAGACATTTCTTGACCCCAATATATATGATTTAACGACAGATGACGCGATGAAAATGAATATCACGAATTTCAAGTCACAAAGGAAGGACACTCCCAAAACGTAGTGCACAGAGAGAAAACTCTCAATTATCTTATATTATTTGAAACAGGGAAACTGAGTATTGTGAGAGAACAAAACAAATAAGTCACGAAATAATTCTGGAGATACCAAAAAATAAAGTTGCAGAAAAGAAATAATGAGAAAACAACAAAAAGGGTAAAAAAAAAATAAAGCCGAAAAAAAGGCCTAAAACAGAAAAGTGCTCTGAAACATGCCTAAAAATTTGATTTTGGAAATACCAAAAAATAAAGTTGCAGAAAATAAATAATGAGAAAACAACAAAAAGGATAAAAATAAATAAATAAAGCAGAAAAAAGGCCTAAAACAGAAAAGTGCTCTAAAACATGCCTAAAAATCTGATTTATGACTCGAGGCAATTGCAAGCGAGGCATCGTTTGGCCACAGATTAGCGGCTCGGAACGAACATTTCGAATTGATAATATGGGTGTCGTAATACCAAAAAAAATTAATTACATATTGCAAGAAATTCTTGTCCATGGCTTGCCTATTGGATTTCTTTTTCCGAACACTCAAGAAAGCCTTCGGTAGTCGTGTCCCCATCAACAAATAAAATCTCGAGGCTCTAAGTTTACTTAACCAATGTGTACTCAAAAAAACACATAAAGAAAAATTGAAGCATGGATTCAATCGATACGTTATGAGATTCAATTGTTCTATCCCCACGCTCTTAGTCCTTTGTCATCCTACAATTTAGTAGGAAGCGTGCTGAGATATAAAATTTTTGTGTTGCCATTTCGTGACTAATTAGATTTTTATAACAATTGACTATACACCCACTTTAGCACACATGAACATTTTGGCCTAGAGCAAGTAATTATCATTGATAAATTGAATTCTTGCAATCTGTAAGGACACGAGAAGAGACCTCCATTGGTGGGAAATAAATATCGACTTGCCTCGTTTTGTACATTTGGACAGAGAGTCAAACTGACATGTGATGCACTAGCAGTTGTTTAGTTAGATTTTTCAATTTTTTATTTATTATTTTGGGTCTTATTTACTTCTCATGGCACTTTTGTAATTTGTGGTTTGTTATTTAGAGTCCTACTAGGGTTAGGGTTAACACCTTATATAAAAAGTGCTCTTTTATGTTTAGAATAGTAGACTTTAATATTGTTTTGATAAATTGAATTTGAGAGAACGAATTTGTTCTCGTTTATCATTCCGAGTTTCCAACATGTTTTGGTACGACCTTTCATTAATATAAAGACTCGTGGCTTCGATCCTGTCCCCAAATTCCTTCCCCAAGTAAAACCCAACAGCTGTCGCCTTCTTGCTTGAGCATTCTTTGAAACGCAACAGTTCAAAAATATATAGATAAAACTATATGTAATTTCCTTCGGTTTGTCGCCTGTCTGTATATGTACTCTCATTTAATTACCCTAGACCCTAAACCTTTTAAAATGTTCTAATAATTACCATATTTTCCAAAATGTTCGAAGAAAAGAAAATATGGGACAGTATTATTGAGTCGTAACGTTAAATTCTATACTTCCTCCCTCCAAAATTCGTTTCTTATATTGTTGATGTCTTGTTGACTTGGTACCACAAGTGAAATCTGACGAATTGAAAAGAAACATTTATACTTGACTTTTTCTTTACAAAAATAAGCATTTTGGAGTCTATCGAAATTTACATCCCAATGAAATAACTTGAGGGAACGGCTAAAAGTCGAAGTTTCAGAAACGTTGGGGCATATTTTGAATTAAGTGAAACTGTAAGGACGATTTCAAATCTCAAGGGAGAGTTTAGAGACCAAGGGTGCGTTCCTGTTAGCACTCAAATTTCGATCGCGTTCATTGTCTGAGCTATAAAAAAAAGTTGTGGATCAGCCAAGTCAATAGCGATGAGATGAAACCAATGGCGGATCGATCGTTCAAGGGAAGGGGGCAGTCACGTGCATCAAGAATGGCGAGAGTTAGGTTATGTTTTACCAAGAGATAAATGATATGAAAAAATATTTTTTAAAAAAAATGATCGCTTGTATTAAAATAATTGATAGAAAAATATTAAAATCCCTTGAACGAGAGTTAGGTTATTAAAATAATTAGCTAATGAAAAATATTTCTATTATTGATAGAAATTTATGTCTAGACTCAGTCGAGAATGAAAGGGGCACACAAAATCCTGAAGAACCAAATTTCTACTTTCTGTCGATGCAATCTATTTTCAATATTTCCATTTATCTACTTCCAGTCAATCTTATTGTTTGTATGTTGTCAATAAGTATTTTATAGGTATTTTCGAACTTAATTGTCAAGTTCTTGTTCCTTTCTCAACTCCAAATTTTCTATCAATTCGAGTACAAAAACTGTAACGTTCAGTCGGAAGCATGGATCAGTTGAAGTATAGCGATTCTTGTTGTACGGTTGTCAATTTGAAAGGAACGTTCTTCAAGTTGGTAGAAATGAGCTCCGCACTTCTATTGGGATTGTGCAGTTCTTCCTATGATGTGAATGACGCTCTATCCTAAAACAGCCGTTTTTATGAGGATGAAGTAGAGCAAACTTGAGGATCAAGATGTGGCGGCTTCAGTTAGATCAGAAAAGCGTGAAGAGGCTCCACAAGAAAAAAAAATTAAATTAACGCCATCCATTCAGAAATTAAAAAAACAACCGAAAGTTTATGATGGAATCTCCCAGTTTCCAATTAAACACAAAAAAAAAAAAAAAACAGACTTTCTCATTTTGGTGGGAAAGCTCCTTTCATCTGAATACGTGTAGACATAAAGATTCCAATTTGTCCTAAAGGAGTTTTCAAATGTTTTTCGGTAGGTGCACTTTTCCTTGAGAAATCTTGAACTCTTGATTGGATTAGGATTTCTTAATCGAGTTTTGCTAGCATAACAGTCTTTGAGTCGTTGTGAGATAACTTGTGTGTCATAAATTCTTAAAAAAATGGACCTCACGATAACTTTTAATATGGCCTTGCTATCCTGATCGTCCACTGTCATTCTGACAATGGACGGTCCAATGCCAGCCACAATTCTTTTGTGGCTAGCACATAACAGTAAAAAAAATGTAAAAATTTT
>JAGVVM010006653.1:0-30589 GCA_019149425.1 Psidium friedrichsthalianum
AGGAAACTTACGGCTTTAAGCATGTCGGCTCCGGCAGACAGCGATCGGGCTCCACTCCGGCATCCCTGTCAGGTTCGATCAAAACCCCCATCACTCGACAAGTTTCATTCTCGAGTATATGCAGAACCTCTTGACCGTTTGAGAGACCCAACAAAAGCTGAAAACGAAAAGGAACCATTACCACCACGATGCGATCTTCCAACCCATAGGCGGATGAAACTTGCTCCATGAACCGAGGATTGCTCACTCTACCTAGGAACCCCACCAAGAAGAAGAAGAAGAAGAGCACTTAACTCCATTAAAGGTTTTCAAGAGCGCTTCAACATCAGGCAATATCCAGAAAGAAGATGACATGTTCTCATTTCAGGAACGATAGCGCGAACATGATTCATCACCTTCCGGGGTGGCGAAGAGGTAGGGAATGTTCAAGACGTCCTCTGCCTCGGGGTGACCCTCCTTGAACTCTTCTTCGGTCCTACGAAATCGACACTCGACGATGAATTTTGTTCTTCCCAAATTTCGTCCGTGGCAAAGAAGACTCGCAGAAGAAAGAAGAAGTTTCTACTAAATTCTCAGAGTCAGGACGAACTCTTATCTGCACCTCACATCTAGCAAACGGTGGCCGGAGCTGACCATATCCCTGGCTGCGAGAACGTCGATAGTGACCACTTCTGGTCCAGAGCTACAAGGAAAAGACACGATGGGAACCAGGAACAAATCGCAAAGAAAAAAAATGAATGGAGAACAACTCCGGTGAAGTTAACCGGCCGATTTCGGAATTCCACCAGGTTCACGAGGGAAACTGATCCGAACATCGACGCCTGCCTCGTACCTTTCGAGAGACGCCATGAATACAATCGAGAAGCTCCGACTTCTTGTGCTGGGGAGAGCTTTCGGATCCGGGTCGCCGGGCTTCTGGGCTGGGAGGGAGAGAGATGGTCGCCGGAGCTCAGCTGATGCGTATGGCAAGATCACAGCCAATCTTTACTGCTCTGCTGGTAGTCCGCTCGCGCGAGAGAGGGAGATAAGGCTCGGGCTTCAAAGAGCGCGTGTTTCCAGCTGAAGAGGGAGCAATCGGGTCACGCCACGTGGAGCCAGAGCAGAGCACTTTGATGTAGCGTCCCAACTAACTGAACTTCTTGTCGGAATATAAAGGGTTGTTGGAGTCGCGGAGGAGTCCACGATCCAATTCATGGGCCTACAACTGACATCGCCACGTTGGTTCAGAATTTAAAAGGGTTTCGAGGTTCTAAAGTCTAATTCGTTTTTCACTTAACTTTAAAAAAATGTAATTACAATTTCAAAAATCTTTAACTGAAAATAACTTCGAAGATATTTTGAAAAGTTACATTCTCTAAATGTAACTATATTTTTTTTTATTTTTGTAATCTTTTTTTTCTTTTTTCTTTTTCGTTTTTTTTTTTTTTTTTCCTTCTTCCTCCTTCCCTTCCTTTGCCAATCGTAGATCTCGATGACGGTGGTCGCCTCGATGATCGACCATGACATGTGGGCCGACGAGCTCGAGGCTTGTCGACACGAGCCTTGACCTCGCCAGATCTAGCTTAGTCTCAAGCTAGCGAAGCTCGCTTGATTGGCTGCCACTGCAGCCAATGATTGGCTAAGAAGAAATAATAAAGGAAGAAGAAAAAAAGAAAAGAAAAGAAAAATTAAAGAAAGTAATCAAAGATAAAATAAAAAATAATTAAAAAATTGAATATTTACAAATGGTATTTTTTACAAACGGCATTTATATCAAAGTTATTTTCCAATGTGTTTTTAAAATACATTTTACCAAATACTACTTACATTTCGAAATCCCTTTAGTCCAAATGTATTTGCATTTTTCCAACAACATTTTCCCAAAGCCGAATCAAACAGGCCCTTAGGACCTAAGCAAGTCTTTAAATTACTTCGCCTAAACTTTGGGACATAAATTCATGGGCATTCCTAGGATAAAGGGAAGAAAAATATTTTTCCATCAACTTGAGAGTAACGATGGAGAAGGTAGACTCCACGTCATCTTCAGATGATTACCATCGGGTAGGCTCGTATAGCAGTGATCCGCCCCTGGGGTGAGTAATCGGAGTTTCGGCTCCTATTATTAATGCTGTACTTTGCACAGTAGCTTGTAACTAACTTGCTGACAAGAGTATCCCCGATTACAAGCGGCTATGCGAAGCACAGTGCCAACTAAACTTCTTGTCGAAATATGAAGGACCGTTGGAGTCGCGGTGGAGTCCACGATCAAATTCATGGGCCTACAACTGACGTCGCCACGTTGGGACACCTAAAATTCCTATGACTAATTCACTCTTTACCAAAGTCGCCCAAATTCTGCCTTCCCCGCTATATGACGAAAGGGTAATCGATGGCGTTGCTTTCTTTTCTGTTTTTTTTCATCTATCATCCATGCAATGATGTGACTAAAATCACATCATTTTCGTACAAATATGATTTATTATACAGATTTGAGATTAACTACAATAAAAAAAAATAAGCTGATTTTTTTTTTTTAAAGAAGAAGGGTATTTAGAAACCAAGTAGCTACACCGCCCCCAACATTGCCAGAAAGGGCCAAAGATGGGGCCAACAACCACGGTCAATCGCAAGCGAGGCACGCAGGATTTGGGCAAGGGTCACCAGCCATTGCCCAGTTATGTCTAAGGGCTATCGGTGACGGCTTTCAGCCAAACTTGGGCAAGGCCTACTTCGATCGCAGACCCTTCCTGACAATGGTGGGGCAATGGCAATGCCTGGTTTCTAACTCCATTTTTTTTTTTTAGCTTATTGTTTAATTCAATTTAAATAATAAAAAACATATTTGGATTAAAACGAAATCGTTTTAGTCTTATGTTTCGTGTTTTAGCTATGTTATCACCACTTAGTAGAGGAAAATAATAAAAGAAATCGTGTCAATATTTTTCGTTAGCCAAGTTGGGCGAAATTAACAAAAGAATTTCATTGCATAAATTTGATAAATTTTAAGACTTGATTGCACTTTTTACAAGTTTTAGGACTCAATTACACTTTTATGACAAATCTTAGAATTTCAAGTGCACTTATCCATTTGTATTATGTCAAAGTTATAGGGACACCTATATGCTGAAACCCCTCCAATTATAACCATAGATCCCGGCTTGATCAGATGGTGAACATCCAATCTCTCGGTCAGCTACACATGCCCCGTTAATTACGGGCCTCTATAACTCAAGCGTATGTAACCTATAAAGCTCTTGAGAATATTCCACAATAATCGTGAAAACGCTCAGCCATCTCAAAGCTTCTCGATCACCTTGGCCCCCTCCTCGACCTATCATGTCACGAAAAACTCCGTTCTTTGACACAAAAAGACTCACCACAGGACCATGCCATCAAGGTAACATTAGGAATAACTAGTGATCTTCATGCTTCGCCTAAGCATGAGATATATTCGTCGACAATCGAATTGTAAATCTGGTAACCGTTGAATAAAATTAGGCATTTTATTTTTCATGGGAGGAAATAAATCCTGATTGATGGCCCCATGGTATTATGTAAATTCAAATCATCATATATTATCCAGAAAAAAAAAAATAAAGTGGACTTTCCTAGCACAGGGAATGAGAAAAAGTGGATCTGCAATGGTGAATCACCGTCCAGTCAAGGCTTTTCGATTGAGATCGACCATAGACGGATTATTAAGTAAATTGTTGGATCGTGGATCACCCCGAATCTCTCTACCCCATCTTGATTTATATTGATCCTTTTGTCAATTTCGCTCTCACATGGCATCGATTTCTTTATGTCGATCCAACGGTTAATCGAAATTACAACATGAAATAGATGCATACGCTGCGTCTTCACAGGCACCCACTTTGCAATGTTGGTCCGAAAAATTTTCGTGGGAAAGTATTACAAGCATATAGTCGAGTGGGGCTGTAGTAATAAAAGATCTTTTGATTTCTCATTTGGGATCACTCTATCTGATCGACAATATGAACAGATGTATACAGGGAACTAGACATGACAAGGTCCTTACTTGAAGGAACAGGATCATTGTTTCAGCTAGGCTCCAAGGTCATGAAGGGGCTTTGCTGCTGCTGCTGATGCCGACGATATTGCCAAGCTTCGACTTGAAAGAGCATATTCAAAGAGAAGCCAGAGAAGATCCCATAAGTTGAGTGCACCGACCCATTTCGAGCCCGCATAAAGTAATCCTGGAGAAGAGGGATGCAGTAAAAAAAATTGGAAATGATAGACAAGTAACACCATAGCTGAATAACATGAGTTGGGCAAGGCGTCACTTGTCATGGATCGACTTGTAAATTCCCGTGTGCTCTAACGTAGTCCGAGTGTTTGGGATCCACTAATCTCATATCAACTTGTTCTCTAGTCAGATAAATCAAAAAGACAACATGCAAACCAGGGGAGCCCTAGTCATGGTGGGAGCTTTTGTGTTTCACCCAAACTCCTCCATCTGACGATGCAACGAGGTTCACTGCCATCCACACACTTTAAACAACGATTATATTTTAAGGCTGCATCTCATACCTGATGTTTCAAATAGCAGAACAAATCGCCATTTTCCTCCTTGATTCTAAAGCCCAGTTTCTCTCCGTCCCTGCAAAACATGATTAACTTTAAACCACGATAGACATCTGTGATGGTCTCGAAAATTTTAAACAATTTTCACCACACGAGCATTTACAAAATTTCTCCATACATATTAATCCGTTGAAATAACAGTTCCCCCAATACATAAGGATGGCAAGCAGATACAACTCAAACACCCTCCATTTCCATCCCCACCCTGCAACCCCATTATAAAACCAAAGAAAAAAGAAGGAAAAAATCATTTTTTTAACTTCTAAAGTCTAGTAAAAACGACTATAGAGAAGTATTTTTCTTTTAATTTCCTTGAAGCACGTGTCTTCTCTTTTTACTTAGCTCCTCCTTCAGAGAAACTTCCATCGGCAAGTAATCCTCTCTCCTCTGTCTGAGAAGCAGTTTGGATGGAGAAGATCCTATCACTTCTCTATGGCATAAATATGACGCTCCCATGGACTTTTGACAATTTACGCAGGCACCCACCCATTTAAATAACCTAAGCGTTGTTCCCATTGAACTGTATTGCTTCAGATTTGCATCTCTAATGCATGTCATTTCAAACAGTTCACATTGCATGTTGCAACTAGTAGATATGCATTGCTCCGTGATGTATCTTTCTAACAAATGTAAGTTTCTGAGAAAGTAGTATGTAGTAGATTTCATTGCCCGATGATGTACTAAAAAAAAATATAAGTTTCTCATGTCTTCAATAGAAGACTGGTATTAGTCAACAACAAAACCGGCACAAGCAGAAGGGCCTGGATCATATCCACTATCAAGGTGCCTACTAATACAAAACTCACAATGTTCCAAGACTTTCTTCAGCAGTAGTACTATCTCGCACCCAGCATAACTTTGTATCAAAGAAAATTACAAGGATCTCTGGAGGAGTCACTGGTGTTCAATCTAATGACAAGTGGTCCCCATTAGTCTAAAAGGGCAAACCGTCAAATGCGATGGAGATGCTTCAAGTAACTGTAACTCTCAAATGCCGCCTCGGGATTATCATAAACCTTGTCCTATTAATAAAGCCAAAGTACTTTCCCATGCTAAAAAACTCGGACAAGATTGACCTCATGCCACCAAATGATGCCAACTGGAAGAAGGCCCACCCATCATTAAAGCAAGCCATGGATTGGTGTATTCATCAATTATCTTAACTTCCTAATATAGAATGATCCATCCGCATGCATACATAAAGATAGATGCCGCAAGCAAATTGCCAGTCTTAACAGCAAGATGTCAAATCCAAATAAAAGTACTCCTCAAGGACATGCAGATGTATCCCCAGAAACATCCACACTCAGGCAAAACTACGTATGCAATAATGCACCTCCATGAACATACTGATCCCAAGCAGGATCATTTCAATTTTCACACTTGATCCTAATAGGTAGTCCAAATGAATTGACCATAACTAGAATGGCCATAGAAGCAAGCCTCCAGTTGACTTATTCAAGACAATAAGATGGAAATATGCAATTGAAGATAGTCACTCAATCAGCATGAGGCCATTAGAGCATTTTACATTCCTGAATAAACATTAGAAAAACCGCACCATCATTCATCAAGATGGCTCTAGAAAGTTACCTCATGACATGCTCTCTTAGTCCTCACATCATGCTTGCACACAGGGCAGATCAATCCTCCCTTCTTCAGCCAAGACTCCACACAGCCAGAATGAAATTCTGGATGGAGCTCTCAAAGTTAAAGAAGTTTACATATACTAGTTATCTTACTAGAAAAGAGGGGAGACATTGATAAAACCATGTTTCCAGAAAACGACATTTACCAATGAAAACACAACCTTGAACTGTTTTTTCCTGAACAATTTGGAAGATGAATTAAAACAAAGACACTGGTGATACTACTTTCATAAGGACGTCATATAACAGTATGAGTCTCGATCTTTTCTCTCATCGATTTGTAATAACCATTGAAGCAGATCACCCAAGTATCCAAAAATTCTACCTAATGCAAAGTCGTAACAATAAAGCATAACTGAGCTTTCTAATGTAATCTAAACTAAATGAATGCAGGAAGCTCAATGAAGAACTGAGCACTGTACTCTGACCAGGTTAAAATGTAACTATAAATTAAATTTCTATGAAGGAGCCACATATGACAAGCAAGAAAGATAGCCATGTTGTACCGTGTTGGCAAGGGAGGGTTTTAAGGATCTCTCCATCTTTGTAATCCTCAAGACAGATGGCACAAACTTCCCTAGTGTACTTGTCATTACTTCGAGCAGAATTGAACGCAAAGTTGGGAAGTTCTGCGACGATTTTATCATCTACATGCTTAATGTGATGTGTTCTTCCTCGCCAGTACAACCATGGTCTTGGAACAAACAAGGCCAAAGCTACTAAGCCAAATATGACAACGAGGGAGATGAGCGATATAGCCAGCACAGTCCAGCCTGCTTCGACGCGAGATTCATAAATGCAGCATTCCCCTGTACCCACTTGGGCATGCTCCTTTAGACTTTGACCAGCTTCATTCGAAACAAAAACTGCAGGAATCGTGATTCCCTTGGGATCAACCATCACTGCACCATAGAGAACGCGATAATCTAAGTAGCCATTCAACCTGGCTCACAATGTTTCTCAATATCTATGCCCCCTGGACCGCCCAACATTTATGCAATAACATGGACCCAGAACGCTGATTTAAGTCTGCGACACAACACGAGATACATGTCTTTGTTCCTTAATCTCCCAACTACTTAGGACAATGATCTTCCAATGACATAATAGATCTTCAATTTAAGAGAACTCGAGGTACCAGGAAATCTAATCGCAAACAGCAGGTCGAGTTCACCATCTTGGAGTTTAAGCATTTTATGAACTGACCGAAAATGGAAAAAAAAAAAATTAATTGAGCTCAACTTCGAAAAAGGAAGGTCATGGTTCAGCATCAGCATGCACGCCAATCAACTCATACTAAATTAGCGTCAAGCAGTCAGCGGACTAACAAGCATACTAGTCATGGAAAAACTTGAAGGACAATGCGACTCACTGTACACCAAATCGGCCCTCTCGCGGTCATCATACACAATGACCGCGCCGAAACCGGCAGTCTGAACGTTCACTATCTTGTCCTCGAACGAGCAGTTACCCCTCACGATCAACGCAAACCTAGTCAAATCGGTTCCGTTCGACCGAACGCCGTCGCGCAGCGCAGAGCAAGCGTCCGCAGGATCAGCAATCTCCAGGGCTCCGCATATGCCCGTCTCACCCACGTCCACAGCTGCGGAGTTATGGCAGATTAAACTCAAAAAGAAAGAGCTCTTCATCGTCAAGTCAACCCTAGAGAGAGAGAGAGAGAGAGAGATACCGAATTTGGCGGGAAGGTCCTCGAAGGAGGTGGAAGAGGGCTTCAAAACGACGGTAGCTGAAGAGCTCCGGATGGCAGAGCAGCAGCAGCAGATGGAGACCACAAGGCCAAGCAATGCCTCCCTCATCTCCCTGACTCTCTCGTGCAGCACCGCTCTCTCGTGCAGCACCGCTCTAAGACCAGGGACCACCGCGGGATCCGGTGCGTTGCGGATTTAGACGTGTCGTGAGCGAGAAGGAATAGAAGGATCGGCATCATCGCTCCTCCAGAAGCGGTGGGGAGAAGCGGGGCCTGTGAAGCCCCCGGCGGACACGTGCAGGTCGACGGCGGCTCACCCTGGTGGGGACCACTCCGGGTCCGATTCCGGTGTTTTGGGCTAAATTACCAAAAATGCAAGCTGATGGATAAACATAAACACTGTCGTGATCGGTTCCAATTTCGCATCTGCCGGTCCAAACCACCCTCGTCAACTCCGGAACCGATCTATCAATAGACATGCGGACCTTTTAATAAAGATATTGGAGAGCGAGGAGGATGAGGATTCAGTAGTATCATAGATGCGAAATTCAACTCTCGCTCTTTTCAAAGAAGGTCAGCAAAAATTAGAGAGATAAGAATTAGAAATAAGACACATAAAAAAAATTCAAAATCGATTTGAGATTCAATATTGTAGCATGTAGGGTCAACTCTGGAATCAATTGAGATTTTTCTTGGTTCCTATGATTCACTTTATTATATGGAAGATATCAATGTATTAAATACAAATGCAATTCTTTCTATTTAAGAATAGTATGTCAAACATATTTAATTTCAACAAATATTCTGTACATTAGAAAAGAAATAAAATAAGTTATTTATGGTGAGAGTAAATTGGTTCCGTTTTAGGTTCTATTTTGAAATCAGCCTTCTAGTTTCCTAGACAAAATCGGTCAATTTTGACCATAAAATTAGGAGCCGAACCGTCAAGGCGGGTTCCCAATTTTTGGAACCAAAAATCAAACCAATCTCTTGTGAATCAACCAAGTAATGCCGATTCTCGGGTTAAACCCCTACTCTATACATAATCAACATAATCATAGTTACTAAATGCAGGACACTATAGTGACATCCACAAAATTAGGAGTGATCAATTCTAGGTTGAATTGGTTCCATCCTAAAATCTAGAGTTGGCCTAGCCACTGTTGTTTCCCAATTTGTGAAATCAAACCGGCCCACTGTTTTTTTTTTTAAATATCCTATTACTAACAAGTGGGAGTTTCCAATATTAAAAGAAAAAATAATAATGAAATAAGTACATTGAAAATCCAAAAATTTATCATGAAAATGAAATTGAGTCCTCAAATATCCAAAAAGTGTAATCAAGTTCTAAAACTTATCAAATTAGTGCAGTCGAATCCTTTCGTTAATACCATCAATTTGCGTAATAGAAAACATTGACGTGACAGTTTTAAATTAATTTCGCTTTCCTATGTGGCATTATTTACTATATTCTTTTGCAAATCTTATTTAAAACTAGATTTAAAAGCCAAGAAAAAAAAGGCTAAACTTTTATTTAAGAAGAAGAAGAAGAAAATAAGAATGATAGGGTGCCACCTCCTATTGTCAAAGGGCAACGGAGGTCGTCGACTCTGGGCAATGATGGCCAGCCCAAGCGAGGCCTATCTTGGCAACTCAACCCTCATGTGAGGCAAGCAACCATCACCCCCTTGAGCAAGGTTTCGGGGTCGAAGAACCCTCGCTAGGCCCGAGTGAGGACTGGTGTTGCTCGGGGCAAGCGAGGCCTAGCCCCTCCAGCAATGGGCGACGGAGACAACGCTCTATCGACAAGGCTTGCCAAACTTTTTTTCCAATTTTTTTAAAAATAAAACTTAGCTTTTTATTTTTTTTAATCTAATTTAAACAAGATATGGAGAGGAATATAACAAAGAAATATCACGACAGTATTTTTCATTATACACATTGACGATGTTAACAAAAGAACTTTATTGCACTATTTTTAAAAGTTTTATGACTTAACTGCTTTTTTTTTTTAAGTTGTATGACTCAATTGTACTTTGGAGATGAGTTTTAAGACTTCTAGTGCGCTTATATTAAAAAAAAACAAACAAACTACTAATAAAGGTTGGTTTCAAACTAAAAATTTTAAAAATCAAGAGATCTTTGCTAAACCATCGGACCTATCCGAGTTGTCCGATCGGTCCTTTTCCTTATGCGGAACAAGGAAACATCCAGAACCGATCAATTCGGTCCGGTCCGGTGAGGTCCAGTTCTCGAGCTTGATCGGGATCGATGCATGTCCCTACACATAACCGATAATTATGACAGTACCGGTCTATATCGATCAACTATTTATAAAATCTTCTCCATATACCGACAAAATGATACGATGCGACAAAAAAAAAATGTTTAATTTGTATAACTACGAGAATCGGAACAAATCACAAATCAGCCATTTGACATGAATTTCAATTTCAATTACAACCACAGAGGCGGATTCATATATGTCAACACGAACCGTCGGTTTTCCAGTATTTTTAGATTTGATCATGCAATTTTAAGGGGAAACAAAATTGATGCATTGGCCGATAATGCCACCTTCGTTTTGATGCTTTGCATTTGTTAGTAACTGCCGATAAAAGGTTGAAGCTGTGCTTGTTTAAACCAATAATTGAAAAAACCAGCTTTTGCGTGTGATAGGACGGCAACGGCCGCCTCGGTCACCCGACCCCGGGAGGCCTGCCGGCGAAGGTTTTTGCTTATTTTCGAAAAAGAAATACGCAGCCTAAAGCTCTTTTGCAATTTTCTTTCTCCAAACACTGCTTAACCCAAAATTACATTTTAAATAATTTTTTACCAAACGCCATTTGCATTTTCCCAAAGTTTTTAGGCTAAAGGCATTTGCATTTGCTCGAAGCCAATTTTCAAAGCCAAACAAACGCACCCTAAACCATTCAAACAATAAAATTTACTTTGGCCATAAGATCGGGCCCAAATGTTTGCCTAAACTCGCTATTCATAATTTAAAAAAAAAAAAAAAGGTGATAGGCTTAGATTTTCTCACTAGATGGTGTTATTCGAGTGTGTGTTTACAAATGAGTTCGGCCTCGCAGACTGCTCGTGATTAGGCCTGGCGACATTGCTAAGAGCGATAGTGAATCTCGAACCTTCTCGGCTCAATTTGTAATTCAATCCATGATGCAGATCACTCAAGTCGAGGGATGAACTAGTGGGACTGCGGATTGAAAATAATTAGTTATGTCGCTTAAAAAAATTAGTCAATTGAAAAAATTTCCCTTGTCGGCAATGATTGTAGTACTTCCTTTGACGTTCTCCCTTTTATATCGTCCATTAAAAATGTCCATGATGAATAAAGTATTGTATGTTGATTCAACTTTTGTACATTTAGATGCTAACATCAAAACGTGTCTATTTCATTTATGCTCGCGTTATTATTATTATTTTTTTGTCGTCGTCAAAATAACATTTCATTCACTTCCTAGAAATATAAGAGAGAAACATCCAAACTCAACTGTAAATGAAAATAAATTCCAAACAACTTCATAATAAACAAACTCCAAATAACAAGAGAAATCATTAAAACAAGCTTTATAGGTCACCGGCTCAAGAAGCACATCCGTAACTTATTCACATCAAAATCGACAGCAGAATACCAAATCCGTCTTCGGGGATTACAAGAAAACTATTTTAGAATAATAAATGAAAATAAGTTAGAAATTAGTCAAATGAGTCTCTTTGTACGTGCGGGGGCTAACTCCGACAAATGTACTTCGCGCGCAAGACCGGGAAGGTACATTCTCTGTTTTCTGGGAAGAAGCAAAAGAAAAAAATTCCCATCGTGCTCCGGTGGGCCCCACATTGACTTTGTCCCCAGCCGCTGATCAGACAGATCGTATTGCGAGCGACCCTCCCACTTAACGGCCGCGATTCCATCTCGAGATTCCTTCCCCACTGTTCGCACGTCCACACTCAAAATCTAGCGGTCAGCAGCAGAGGCGCCAGTCGTGGCGAGGTCAAATCAAAAGCCGTTGGGCTCTTAAATGGCGAGAATCTGAAGGCGCAGACGCCAGCGACGAGCCATGGCCATGGCCACGTCCACGAGCCATGAAGAAGATGTCTCAGCTCCGCTGCTCGGTAAGAGTTGCTTTCTCGCTTCGCTCTTCACTTTCCCTCCGACATTCTCGTTGGATTTTTGGGCGGACCTGACCGGAAATCCTCCTCCGCCTCCTCCTCTTCTTCTTCTTCTCATGATTCGTGAGCAGTCCAGAAGGAGATCGGAGCTCATGGCTCCTCTACGGCGGCGGCGGAGCTCGCCGGAGGCGAGAGCTCCCCGATCGAGCAGGTCGCCCTCACGGTCCCGACCGGCGACGACCCTTCTCTCCCGGCCGTCACGTTCCGCACGTTCGTCCTCGGGACCTTGGCGTGCTCTCTGCTCTCCTTCCTCAACCAGTTCTTCTGGTACCGCCGCGAGCCTCTCTCCGTGACCTCCGTCTCTGCTCAGATCGCCGTCGTCCCCATAGGTAGGCCTCAAAGCTCAAGGAGTCCCCGTTCATTTCAGTTCGATTAAGAAGTCTCGGAGCAGATGGAATTTGACTTTCGAGGCGGAAGTTACTATTTTTCTATGGAGTTGGTTTCGATTTTGGGACGTCCGCGTGTTCAATCGGACTAATGAGCATGCCTGCGTCTAGGTCACCTCATGGCCGGAGCGATCACGAAGAGAGTGTTCTTCGAAGGGCGTCAGTGGCAATTCACTCTCAATCCGGGGCCGTTCAACGTCAAGGAGCACGTGCTGATCACGATCTTTGCCAACTCGGGCGCGGCCACCGTCTACGCGATTCACATCATCAGCGTCGTCAAGATCTTCTACCGGAAGGAGATGTCGTTTCTTGTGGCGCTGGTCGTCGTACTGACGACCCAGGTCTTGGGGTTCGGCTGGGCTGGATGTTCCGGCGGTACTTGGTGGAGCCCGCCGCCATGTGGTGGCCCCAGAATCTCGTGCAAGTCTCGTTGTTCAGGTGCGTCGCTCGTGCGTTCATGGGCAAGTATGTTGCTTGATGAGCATGCTTTGCCCTGAATAACTTACAATTTAGGGATTTTTGCTAAGTCATCGTACCTCTTTTCGTTTCTTTTTTCATTAGTTCTTGACTGAATGTAGCTGTTCAGACTGCTTTTTTCCATTTATATGTGATGATGCTGGGTAAAGGAGACAAGATGAAAGAAGACAAACTGAAATCCTGTCCTTTGCTTTTTGTTTCTGTTCCTATGAATATATCTTCTACGATCTTAAACGTGATCTTTTTCCATCCCCATGTCTTGATTAATTAAATTGGCCGATTTATCTGAACCCGAATTTACGGGGTACTTCCAATTAAACGAAGTTGATAGCTATTGAAGTTTCGAACTCTCGCAGCTCAGAGAGTTTTTTTTAATTTTAAGTTTACTTCACTCTCTTCACATTCAAAGCTTCACAGTTGAGAACTGCACTCTCCAAACAAAGGCGATGACATTAGCCTTTGTTAGCCTTCAAACATTTTGTTTCGTTCACTTTTCTTTTTTGTAGTTTCTCATATAGTTTGATGTCGTTATGATCAAATGCAGAGCACTGCACGAGAAAGAGCAGAGGCCAAAAGGCGGATTGACGCGGAACCATTTTTTCCTTATAGCCTTCATCTGTAGCTTCAGTACTATGTCTTTCCAGGTTACCTCTTTCCAATGTTGACCTCTCTTTCCTGGATCTGCTGGATATTCCCTTCTTCAGTTGTAGCTCATCAGTTAGGTTCTGGACTCCATGGTCTTGGGATCGGTGCAATCGGACTTGACTGGTCCAGCATCTCCTCTTATCTTGGTAGTCCACTGGCTAGCCGTGGTTTGCTACTGCCAATATTGCTGTTGGTTTTGCCCTAGTCGTGTATGTCATCGCCCTATTGCTTACTGTCCTCAACATATACAAATCCAGGACTTTCCAATATTCTCAGATAGCCTGTTCACATCTTCGGGACAAAAGTACAACATTTCAACTATCGTAGATGAACACTTCCATTTAGATGCCGAGGCATATGAAAGAGAGGGTCTCTTTATATGAGCACCTCTTTGCTGTGTACTATGGCATCAGCTTTGCCTGCCTTACTGCTACTATTGTTCATGTGTTGCTCTTCCATGGAAAGTAAGTGACACTCTTCTTTTGAAATGTCATGTGCTGTTCAATTGCTTTCCATTCATTGACTGATTGTGAGGAGAAGAATGGGTTTAACTTCTCAAGTGTGGCTGCAATCACCTGCCTTGCCTAGTAAAACTCAATAATGAAATGGCAGCAGTGAGTTTTTGTTTTCTGTCGCATGAACAGAGAGCAAGTTCTTTGTTCATGCAAGTACTGCTTCAGTTCTTTGGAGATATGCGTTTGGTTGTCTTGTCCCCGGACTCATAGTTGGCCTCGTAGGAGTGTGTTCTTCCATTTTAGGTTGAGTTCTGCTACAGGTAACATTATTTTGTTAGGACACCACACACTTGTAACTAAACAGAGTGCTTTTGGAAAAAAGAAAAAAGAGTAATTTGGTTGTTGCCAATCCAGTTGAATTCCACTGGATTTTTACCTTGCTCGATAGATGATCTTGAATTATGCTATTGTTTAGAGAAATATGGCTGTTGAGCAAGTCTGCCTTTAGCGAGAAGAGAATGGATATACACACTAAGCTCATGAGAAGATACAAGCAAGTCCCTGAATGGTGGTTCACTTGCATGCTTTTGGCAAATATTGTGGCGACCATATTTACATGTCAGTATTTCAAGGAGCAGCTTCAACTACCGTGGTGGGGTGTTTCTGCTAGCATGTGCTCTTGCCATGGTGTTCACTCTTCCTGTGGAGTCATCACTGCAACGACAAATCAGGTGCAGATCCATCGTGTTTAAAGCATGTCATATGGGTCAGTTAATTCTCTAGAGTAGAATACATAAACATGCAGTGCAGTTATTACATGTACCATTTTGCTTTTACTCTAAAGTTTAATACTTTTGCATATCTTGATGAGTTCCATGCCTGTTGGCAGACACCGGGTTTGAATGTAATCACAGAATTTATCATTGGGTACATTTACCCAGGATATCCAGTGGCAAACATTCTGTTTAAGTCTATGGGCACATCAGTATGAAGCAGGGATCACATTCTTACAAGACTTCAAGCTCGGGCACTACATGAAAATTCCTCCTCGAGCGATGTTCATGGCACAGGTTAGTCTCTTGTCTTTTCCCTTCCGTGATAAGTGATAATAAATATATTAGTTTGATGAGTTCCAGGTGAGGGGAAAAAATGATTTCCCTGAAATTTATACTCTTGAAATCTGCCTGAAACTGTGGTAAAACTAGTCTTTCATTCTTTTCCATTTCTTTGCTTAAGGTAAGAATTGATCTTCTATCAGGTGGTTGGTACTATTGTTGCAGCATTAGTGCATCTCGGAACGGCATGGTGGCTTATGGGTACAGTCCCCAACATTTGTGACCGGGAGCTGCTTCCGGCAGGCAGTCCATGGACTTGCCCTGGCGACCATGTATTTTTTGATGCTTCAGTCATTTGGGTCTGCTCGGGCCCCGCAGGATATTTGGAGATCTCGGCCACTACTCTGCCATCAACTGGTTTTTCTTGGTAGGGGCCATAGCTCCTTTCATTGTTTGGCTTGCATATAAGGCCTTTCCGGACAAGGAGTGGATTAGACTAATCACAATGCCCGTGCTCCTCGGCGCTACAGTAAACATGCCTCCAGCTACTGCCGTTAACTACACTAGTTGGATCATTGCCGGATTTTTGTCGGGATTTATTGCTTACCGATACTATCGAGGTTGGTGGAGTCGCCATAATTATGTGCTGTCGGGTGCACTCGATGCCGGGTTAGCCTTTTATGGCCGTCCTCCTGTACTTGTGTTTGGGGTCGAAGCATGTTAGCCTCAGTTGGTGGGGTGAAGATCCTGATGCATGTCCATTAGCCTCTTGCCCCACAGCTAAAGGGGTCGTCGTTGAAGGCTGTCCAGTCTTTTGATGCGAAGAATCATTGGAGTTGTGGAGTATGTAGTTTGTAAAAATCTATCAGGTGTAATTTACGTGCACTTATTTATTTTGTGGATATGTGATTCTGTAAAATTTGCCATCGAAAAGTTGTAAAATTGACAATCATTATGGTTAATCTTTCACTAATCCGTTGTTTACATGGAGAGGCATGTAGTTACCTATTTGCTCTTGCAGTAGTGTTGGACTAGTGACCTCAATGCATTGCCATTAGAAATGATCAGACTCTTCTCCTCTCAAAAACAGCGATCGATGATCGATGAAACGCGTTAGCAGTTACTTGTCTTTTAATTCTGTTTACAGGCTTTGTCCAATGTGTAATACAATTCCTTAAACTTTAATTTGTTTCATATGGTCTCCAAACTTTAACCTAATGTTTAATTTGATCCGTGAATTTTTAATTTATTCAATGTGGTTCTTGAAATGTTCAATATAGTCCTTAGTCCTTCCACTAATTGAAGGTGAGGAACAATACTGAACATTGTCAAATGATCTAGAGACTATATTGAATGCATACTAGAAGTTTAAAAATTACATTGAATAAATTAAAAGTTCAGAGACTACATTGCACGTTAGAATAAAATTTAGGAATCACATAAAAAAAATAAAATTCAGAGACTATATTACAAATTGAATCAAAATTTAGGGACTATTTGCATCATTTTTCCTTGTGTTTCTTTTTACAAGCAAATCTCTGTTTTGACTCACCAAATAGCATGCATTCTATCAAATCCGTGGTTCAAGCATTGACGAGTGCGCCTACATCCGAGCCATGAAAGCAAACCAAGGCATGAAGTGGTGGGCGCTTCCTTGGAAAATTCAGGGGCCTTAGGCAGTTAAGAGGAAGCTGTATTCCTAGCTGACCTAAGTTTCTCCGTCTTCATCTGCTTCAGTGCCGTTGTTTTTGGTATACATCATTTCTCTTGATCTATCAAACCTCAGCTTGGATATCTTATCCTTACAAGAACCGGAAGAAGAAAACAAGATGCCAGTATCCTCCTAGAAGAGAGAGCGCGCGAGCTCCATGTCCTTCAACATGACATTCGGATTCAATCATGGTAATTAGTAAGTAGGATTTGACTTCGAGAAAGGTTTCTTGAGTCAATTGTCGGACAAAATGTAGGATCTCGATTCTAGCTTACAACTGAACCATCCAAGATGATTCGTTTCAAAATCGTGAATCACATTTCTGATTGTTTCTTTGACACATCTTTTCAAACGTAAAGATCTCCAGAAGGGGCAATGCCACTTTCCATATCCTCTGTTCAAGGACTTGATTTCAGTATATGTTCATCTCATACTAGCTCAAGCCATCACCTTCTGTTTTGTGTCTGCTTCTTGACTAGAAAGACCTCGGAAATATTAAAGAAAGACCAGGAGTGCCCACTTGTTATTTGGACTTTCAGCAACAAAGTCCATAACCAATCCTGAAACTGCAGAAACCATGGACTGCCCTTTGATTACGAGACCTTCTTTCTTCCAATCAATCAAAACAGGACAAAAACTAATCATTATCTCATTTGTGGATGCAATGCCAAATGTATAAATAAGCTTGTCAATCTGTTCCTCATGGCTCAAAGCCAAACAAGAAAAATCTATCAAGTCCTCTTCAATCTTCAGTGTATGTTTCCTTCATTATCTCTGATGTCTCCTGCTGGAAAATGGCTAGGATTTGTGACCGCAATTTGGGTCCAAGCCAATGGAGGCAACAACTACACGTTCTCCAATTGCTCCGAAGTGCTTAAAGCTCTCATGGCGCTCACGCAGCTCAAGCTCAACAATCTCTCTGGGGCAAAATACGTGGGCAAGGCTTTCGGGCTTGTCTCTGGCCTTGCGTCGGGTTGATTTCCAACGTGGATTATACTTTCGATTGGATCTTTGGAGGGTCTGATATGGTATGGAGCTCAATGGCTCGTCGTCAGCCAGCAGATCAGCCCTCTTCCCTACTGGCAGGAAAGCTATGCTCCTACCATTCCTGCGTGGAAACCACAGGCTGCGCCTTCCAATAGTACTACAAAACGCATCCTCATTTTAGTTAGCTCTAACTTATTCATTCTGTTTAAGACTGCGCATTACTGCATTTCTTGACCAAACTTATGTTCAGTGATATTATAGGCACACATTCAGCATACCATAAAAATTACAGCGGCACCTGTTAATCATGTCAGGATTGCTATTTTTGGGTCTTTCTATAGGTTTTAAAGTCTATTTGAGCCATGATGACTCTTCGGAAGTACTCAACAGTATCTTGATGCAGAATAACTGAAAGATCGTCAGCTCAAATGAACTCCCAGGGGGGCAATTGCGATTCTCACAAAAGAAGGCCGTGCCTCTAGTTCACCAAAGCACAGTGCACAAGAATAATTAATCAGAAACAAGTACAGAATCGGAAAAGAGATATATGCAACTTGATAATGAAAATTCATTGTTTTGACATTGTAGCTTCCAGAAGAACATTAGCAGTATTGCCTTTGTTGGAATTTGAAATAGGTCGCTTTTGTTCAGAACTAGGTCCCCCCCAATGTGACTGTAGATGTGCATATTTCTGTGCATGGCGGAACAGAAAACAACAGGATGAACACGGCCATTGTAGTGACTTGCATGAGGAACTTCCCTAAGAGCTGAGGACGGCCTCAGGGATTCTCAAGGATATGTGGGGCTAATGCAACACAATATTCACTGACGTGCGCCGCTCTCTCTCCCCGACCCCATCTACTTTCCATCCTCTTTTACTTGTAGTTCCCACAGTGATCTGCCTGGTTGCCGGCTGTTTTTTCCTATTGTAGAACCGCGCCTGATGAAGAAAAGCGAATGACGCAGCTTTTGGGGGAATGCCTTTGACGCGATTGTCATTGTGCTGGCCTCTATCTATTGGCCTTCGACATAGTGGAGTCATGGTCCGTGTTCTTTCTGTGTGGCATTTACAATAGGACTACAGTCCTTACTTGCTCTGCCGTTAGTGGACCTTTTTACTATATATGTCTGAGTCGAAAACCAAATTGTTCTGCTGAACAAGCAATCAATCAGCCACTTAATCCCACCACGAGGCAAGAAGAATTTGGTGACCATGACCTAAGCATCGCCGGGAGATAGGTCCAGGTGGAAGAGACAGCCTTTGATAGGTGGGGATCACACGGTTTTTGGAAATGGTAAGACTCATTTCCTGGTGCTTTTCTTGTCGTTTTCTATGCGGTGTGTGCACGGGAATGTGCTTCATGAACACATGGGAGCAGATGGGCCTCGCGGCTAGGCTACCGTTGGCGTGTGATCTTCATCTCTCCACGCAGCCTCTGGGGATTCTTTGAGGATCATCTCAGGATTGGCTCAGACACTACATCTGTATTCTCCTACTCTTTAGCTTTATGCGTGTTTGATTTTGGATAAGAGAGCTTTCGATTTTATATCTTGAGGACTCAACATTTTCTTGAAGACGAGCTTCTGTCAAAAGTTTCTTCGTGTTTTGTTCGGCTGGAGGAATCATGGACACCGGGCCTGTCTGGAATTCGGCGGACAGCCTACCGAACTCGGGGTACGGCACTGGCCGAACTTGGCCTTCCGGATCGAGACTACCGGACGGATCGAAACTCGTAAATTTTTCAAGTGGCACCTAAATTAGTAAAAAAGAATATTTTGAGACCCTATTTGGTAAAAAGCCCCCTCAAATACTAGGGCCTTCTCTACAACATCCTAGTTCTCAACCTTCCCCTAGGTTCTTTCCTCTTCTCTGGCCTGCTTGCTGGTTATCTTTACGGTGTTCAAGCCACCGTTAGCGACAGAGGCAGCAATCCTTGTGTCGGGCCGCGGTGTTATATGCTCGTGTTCATGACCATCGGCCTGGCTTGCGTGTTCGGTTTCGGGCTCGACGTTTTGCTCGCGATTAGAACAAAGAGCATATATTCCGGGATGTGCGTGGATCACAAATTCAAGGCTTGAATGGCAGATGAAAATTACCTTGCATTGAGCAAATCCTGAGAAATCTTCTTCCGTTTTCCTAATTCAGGGGAATGTTCTTCTTATTTCTGCCTTATTCATGTGACACAGCCCAATTATTCGGTGTCCCTTGTACGATACTGGTGATTAAATGACTTGTGTCCCCGCGTCCTCTCACACTCGTATAATCTTGAAGTGGTACTTGTTAGTATTAACATAGTAACTAAGTGATGCAGAAGAGAAGAAGCAACTGGGTCTATGGGAGTAGTGTTAGGGCGATTGGTGCTAGGAGTTCTAGGATTAGATAGAATACATCCCTTAGAACTCTGAAAGTGGGATTGATCTTCCGTGTTCAAACTGGTCGGGAGCTGATGCCGCTCTTTTAGTGAAGCCATCGCAGGCCAAAATCAGTTGTGGTGCCTAAAGTAAGCTACCATCGCTCGAAATAAAGGATTCCCAAGTTAAACTGGGTGTGGTATGATTCGATACAAGAGAGATATTCGCCTGCGTGTTCTATGAAACAACACAAAAAATAAGGCTTGCCTAGTGTGAACGACATGCCAAGTATCGCAAGGGTTGTTCCGCAGCTAGAGAAAGTGCTGGCCTATGACAAATGGTATCAGAGCAAGATCCCTCCAATAGTTATGTGATTTGGAGAAAATCTATGATCTTCTTGGTCCTAAGAGTGTGGAGAGTGAATCGCCGGAGCAAAAATGGCTCGAACAAAGTGTGGCTCTCGATTTGCTTCTTGGATGCCAATGGAGGCGCAATAAAGAAACCGATACATCACTAAAATGAGCTAATGTTTTTGGATCAATTCGGCAAATTTCAAGATGGATCCTCTATCATGTTTTAAACAAGGAAAAACCTCCATTGGTTAGCCAATACAAAGAAGTGCTTATTAGAGAGAAAGAAAGGTGCTGCCAGGTGAGTGTGGTTAGCCAAAGTGCCATATTTTGAAAGTGACGGTAACCAATAAAGCGGTGCTACCAAGTAAGTGTAGTTGGCCAAAGCGTCACACTTGAAACGCACGAGTGTGTATCAAAGCAAAATCCAAACGGCCTTTAAAACAAAAAGAAGCCATCGATAGAGAAAAACTATTTTGTTGGGTGAGTGCGTGCCTGCTATTTATGTAAGACCTAGATACGCGGCGTCGATAGTAGGAAAAGGCACAAGGAAGCGGTTGAACGCCCGCAATAAAGATGTTGCAGAATTGAGTGGGGAGAATGACATAGTCCAATTGTTCCATGTCCCTTGTCCGATACGAGGGACCGAACAACTTGTGTCCCTGAGTCATCCCACATTCATATAAACTTAAAGAGATGCTTATTGGTGTCAACATAATAAATGAATGGTACAGAGGGAAAGAAGCAACTGAGTTTGTGGAGTGGTGTTAGGACGGTTTGCGCTATGAGTTCTAGGATTATATGGAATACATCCCTTATGAACTCTGAAGGTGGGGTTGGCCTTCCATGTACAAACTAATCAAGAGTTGATGTCACTTCCTTGATGAGACCATGTAGACCAAAACCAATTGTGGTGCCAAAGTAATTTGCCATCCCTCGATATAAAGAATGCTCAAGTTAAGCTAGGTGTGGTATGATCTGATACGGGAAAAATATTTACATGAGTATTCTATGAAACAACACAAAAAAAATAAGGCTTGCCTAGTGTGAATCACTCATCAGGTGTCACACGAATTGTTCTGAGGCCAGAGAAAGTGTCGGCCCGTGACGCATGACCGTTATTGTCGTCGAAATGATCTATTTGTGACCATGACCTGTGGTTCATGCTTGGCCAACTAAATTGCAAAGCACAGAGATCATATCATGTTCAGTCAATTCCCCTTTTTGAACGTAGAAACAGGGCATGTGAGTGCACGTATGGAAGATTCTCATCTTCTCCAGGAAAAATGAAAGCTATCTATGAGATCATAAATTTTTAATCGGTAATGAGCAAGCAAGACCCTTCACCTAACTAACCTAATATATCTGCTTATTTCTCCTTTCGGACAATGATCGCAAAAGCGCAAACCATATTTTATATCGTCGTGATCATGGGTTATCGCACACAGCGACCAGCTGCCCCATTTGATCGCCGATTCGTCACTCTTTCCTGGAAGAGCAAAAACACTGTATCCGAATCCAGTGCAGAGGCAGTGGGCTATTGCACGCACACCATAACCAGGGGCATCGGACCTTCAAACCAAGTGCTTTACAGAGCTGAAGCACGTTATGTACGTCGGAGAGTCACGAGCCATCCAATCAGTTAAGCTCCGCAGTTTCAAGGTTACACATAGTATATAATCTAGATGTGTCGAACATAGTTACCGAACCGGGTATTTAGCGAAACCCTCAGGCGCAGCGACGAAGATGAGGTAATACTGAGCTACTGATGAAATCAGTCATCAGATTCTATTACTTCCTCCATGCACTTGCACTCAAACAGTATTGGTTCAATCTGCAAAGGTAATAGACATTGAAAAGGATTGAAAGCCATCTCCCTCTTATCTCCAACCCGGTTAAAAAAAATAAAAGGAAAAAAACGTTGCAGCTGTCTTGATTTTCTTTTTCTTCTTAGATTGGTTCATTTCAACCCCCACAAAAGTGGGGGCAAGGAGGACTCAATTCTCTCTAAAACGTCCACCAAACAGGAATCCAATGTCTTGTCTTGGTGGCCCCTCCTTCGCATTTGGCCTTTTCAGTTTTTTTGGCTATTTCCCTTTGCTTTGTTCTTCCGCATACGTCCATGTTTGTTTCCTTGTCAAAAGCAACAATTGATGTCTGAATGATCTCTAGCCTTGTACAGGCGACCGACCACCCATCATGTGTTTTTCAGATAATTTTCATGGGGGGATGCATGACAATGAAAGCTGTGGGCCTCACTGCTAAGATAGATCCATAAGCATTAGCCATGATTGATGAGTGCAGTAAAGGCCTCGCGTTTTCACTCCAAGCGACTGTCATAATCCGAACAAGCCGTGATGACAAACAGCGCGATCGCTGTTCTCGTTACACCTTTGCCTGTCGGTGTTAAAGACGGTGAAAAGATCTTAGATTAATGTTTAAGCATGCGATGGTCTTTGCAACCATGTCCTGCCGACCTCCACTAAGCACAAGATGGCAAGAACCGAACTGAGATTTTTCTTGAATTCTTCCATCAGCTTCAAGTGGCCATGCCATCATTATGGGATTTGAAAATCTGAGAATGCCAGATATCGACGGAGCGTTTGAGAGGAAATGACTCGAGTCTAATGCATATCAACATCTTAATGATTGCAATGAGAAGGAATAATAAGGTCAGTGCCACATTATTTGACCCCCCCCCCCCCCCCCCCTTCTCAAAACAAAAACATCTCCCATCCGTTCTTTATATCTCTTGTGCAGATAGTTTTGGCATAAAAGAAAATCCCACCTGATCTTTTCTAAATTTGGTCCCCCTTGCAAGTTTGCAACGTTAAGTTGAACATGTTGCCCAAGGTCTTACCTTTCATTTCATCCAACTGCAAACTTTGAGTAAGATCATGAGAACTAAGATTGGATCCTCTTCGATTCAGGGAAAAGAATTTTGCGTCCGCGTTTCGGGTTATTTTATAATTCGAGTCCTACGGCTATGGTCTAACGTATTTTTGCGGTAGTTAAGGACCATAACAGTCGACATAGTTCCGAAAATTCAGCTCCACGTAGCAACGTGAATAAAATGTTTTCAGCCAAACTATTTTGCTGAATTGCTACACTATTCCACTTCATTCTGTATAGCAAAGCTTGAAGCAAAAGCAAAGGCATAGTCCCAAGTCCTCCTCCTCAGCTGTAGAGAGACAGATCATAGATTTATTCATGAGGCTTGCAATTCTCGCAAAGTGGACTTCCACATCCACTCCACCCACCCACTCAGATTCACCTCCAAAAAGCGTTCACTTTCTCATCCTCACATTCCCTCCCACCAATTAAAAAAGAAAGAGCATCAAATTTCAGACATTTGCTTCCTTTCTCTCCCCTTCTTTACCTTTTTCTGGGTCCAAAATGTTTGCTTTGCAACTTGATTCCTTTGCTTTTACTCCCAAGCTAGCAAGCATAGTTTTCAGTCAGCCCCATAGACAAGTTGAAACAAATCAAAAGCACTGCCAAAAAAAAAAAAACAAAAGAGACATCTTTCTTCTCTTTCCAAAATGGATGCTTTAATTTAATACCTTTGTGTGATTATCATTAATTATGCAGAAATGGGAAGTGAGAGGGTTTACAATCTTGGATTCTGCCAACTTTTTTTCCACTCTAAGCAAATACCCATCACACCAGGAGTCTCCATTGTGTTTTGGGCATCTTTTTTTGTGTTCCCCTGTTGGGCAAGGAAGTGGGAGGAAGTGAAAGAAAGAGAGAGGGACTACAAGTGGGAGATGGTGAGGAGGGTGAGAGAGACTGCTAGAGTAATTGCTAATTGAGCGGCTGTGGGAGGTCGGGTTCTAGTAGAGTCGCCAGTTGCCAAATTGGCCAGCCATGAAGTGGCAAATGCAGTCTCCTGAACCGGCACAGGATCCGACACTGACCCGGACCCAGACCCGGACTCAGACCCGTATCCCGACCCCCCCAACCCCGTATCCGGATTCTCCGTTGTTCCGGTTGTCTTCGGAGGAGGAGAATCTGCGGCAGATTTTTGGCTGCACAGGAGATGAAATCCCACATCAAATGATGTCGATTGAAAGCCTAGTTTTGCTTGCAGCATACACTAACAGCGCATCATATGGAAGTTATAGGGCAAAATTAGATAAACGAAGGTTCCTTCAATCTTAAAAAGGTTTTGATGTCAATTGTTCCACGATAACTTTTGAAAATCCATCTTTTCATTTCAACTTCCCATTTCGTTTTAGAAATAAAGTAGATGTGACAGATTGATTATGCATCTTTTGCAACTTTTCATGATTTCTGGTCTGATTGTTGCTTGAGTTCAGTAAAGAATGGTAGACACTCATGAGCTTACAATCTCCTCCCATTTTATGCAGATTCCAAAAGTATGAAAGAAAATTTGATTTTCCTATTGAAAACTTTCCTTCAACCAGATAATTACGACCTCACGTAAAAAACATATTCAATCAAAGTGATAGAAGAACAAAACAGACTTACCTTGGAGAGGTGGGGCAAAATGTAATGGTATAATCAGCATCACTGCAAGTGAAAGTACTAGTGGCATCATCATAAGCATAGCTATATGATCTGGGGCAAGCTGTCTTGAATATCTGGGAGTACATTGAGGGTTTGCAGGTGGCGGGCGAGCTGTATGGACCGCTGCAGCAGTACTCCGGGCTCCCGAACGCCTCGCAGGCGCTCTTGCACGCCCCACCATCCCCCGCCTTCAGCTCCTTCGGGCACTGTAGGTTCAGGTCCGTCACGCACCCAGTGTGGTGCAAGCACCTAAAGTTCACACAAAAGAATCACCAATGAGTACAAGTTGAGAGGAAACTACGATTCGCAGGTAAATTGGTCGGGAAGTCCGTTGATTTGGTAGTGCCTTAAACATCACGAATTTATTTTGTTCGTTGATTTCAATTAAGAAGTATAACCATCTCATCTTGACGTAGATTTTAACAGTCTCGTAATACGGTTTTGGTGAACTGATTGATTGGTCTTACACTCTTGACTTTTCAGCTGACAGTCTCAATCACATAGGGAAAAATTCAACCTTTACTAAACAAATCTATACTTTCACGAGCAAGAGTTCTTCACGGATTCAGCTGATCTATTTTCTCACACTTAATCGAACGAATGAAGAAGAAAAAAGTCGTAATTCTCCTGAAAATCAAGAAAAACATATGGGTAAAACCTCAAATCAAGAAACTTCACTACATGTACCTGAATCTCCAGTGCCTTCAACAATCATGGGCAAATTGTACCATCGACCAGGCTCACGTCATAGAAGTCCTGAGAGCCAGAGCCGAGCGTGAACTCTGCCAAAGTAGCCGGCGGGGTCGCGCCGGCCCCGTTACATTCAACCTCACCGGAGCCGCAGTCCCCGGTGGCACATGAGCCATGGCCCGAGCCGTCGAAATCGCAGCCGCTTCGCCCCCAGAAGCGGCCGGACCACCCTGTCGGTGCCTGAAAGGACCTCGAGCCGCCTTTAGACAACTCGAATCCGGTGCTGCCCAGCTTGGGACTGCCCGCACTAGATAGGATCCCAGGCCAGATTGAGATGTCACACTTGTTCACAAATGTGAAAGTCGCCCCAGAAGCACCTGTCCCAAAAGTTTATCAGGACAATGCATGGAACGGAGCTCACATAACAAGTCAATGAGCGATAAGGGAGTAAAAATCCATGTTACCCACCTCTGAAAATGGCGAGGAAAGCAAGGATGGAGGACAGCACAGTGAGAGAATTGGCGAAGAAGCCGAGCATCCTCGTGTCGGAACTTCCTCCCTTCATTCCTACAGCAATGGAAATCTCACGACCCAATAAGCGGAACGAAGCAAAACGAATACAGATTTGCTCCAACAAGAAGTTGAAGTGGGCCTTTTCGAGTAAGCAAAGCAATGAACGAAGTGAAACACAATGTGTGTCAACGAAGAGGACGAGACGGACCGACGGGTGACGAGAAAGGAAGAACTTTTGAGAGAAAGCAAGAAAAACAGAGCACAAGGCAGGGCTTTCTGGAGTGGTGGGTGGCAGAGGGGAGAGAGAGAGAGAGAAAGAGAGAAGGGGAGAGAGAGAGAGAGAGAGAGAAGAATGAATGAAGAGAGGGGGTTTGAGATCTGCACCCTTAAAACGCCGAGCCTCCACCGCCTCCTGAGAATTGCAGAAGAAAACTCCGCCAACTGCAGTTGATTTTTTTTTCGTTTCTTTTCCTTTGGGGCTCTGTTTCTGAGAAAAGAGAGTGGGTATGGAAGGAAGGAGGCAGAGCTCAGTGGGTGGTGGGAGTATCTCAATCCTCTGCCCTTGCTTTGCTTCCCCTTCTAACACATAATGCCCATCATATTAAATAATCAGCAAGGGCATGAGATCCAGATGGGAAATGCAGCCAAATTTACACCTCACATTTTTTCAGATGATCTAGCGTACAAAAATGTAGCTAAATATACTTCTGCAAGAAAATTTGTATCTCGTCACATTCCCGACCTGGGGTCTAGAGGAGGTCCATATGTAGTTCTTACAGAACGAGACTAGACCAATATCGGATCAATAATCACCCGCGTCAACATCATCTCCCTGTTCGACAGGGCTCTTTTTGGACTTAATTCATGGTGCTCTGTCAATTGTGAAGAGGGAAAAAAATGACTAAGAAACTTCAGGGATTTTCCAACAGACAAAAAGTAAAATAAAAGAGAAACAAATTGATGATGTGGAACGTGGTAATTGGTTAACTTTTCTTTTGTACTTTTTGACAGCTGCATATAGCGCAAACCTTTGCAATCCCGAGAGAAAAAATATTTTGTCCAATAGCGGAAAATATCGCCAAGGAATCTTGTTTTTTACCATGATTCGCTATTGATCTCAATCATCATACACTTTCTAACTGGCTATTAGCGATCTCAATTTTCAATATTTTTCTATTTTATCATATTTTACTGTACAAGCTACACTATATATATATTATGTGCTGTGTACGAAGTTGCGAAATCCTACTTACTCCTCATGCGTCCTTACTCCACTCTCTTCAAATGTGAGAATTTAAATCTTCCATATCTCCTTTTCCAAATGGAAAAATGACTACTGAGCAATTTCTCGATAGTTAAATCTCTAGTATCATGAAGCAAAATTGGTGTCGTCACTCTAGGGTACAATATGTTTTATTAGTTTAAAAGACAAAGTAGTGACATCCGAATCTCCTCCTGTTAACGGAATCCATAATTCAAACTCCACGTGGCTAAGACAAACTTGACGCGTTAGATTTGACATCTGAAGCTCGAGGTTGAAACTCGAGTTCATTCTGTTGAGAAATTGTATTAGATTTTGAAGGAAACAAAACTATCGTTCTATGTTGAAAAGGACTTTGTGAATTATTATGAGGATTTTCTACAAGTATATCTTTACGTCATATGTACTTAATATGCTTAACACTTATATTCCGATAGAAGCAGAACTTGCAAACAGAGACGGACTCATACGAGATACCTATGGCGAGATATATTTCAATCTTCTTGTAATCCTCATTATTAATACAATCTTATTCTTATTTGTTTATTAGAAGAAATATCCCTCGCTAATTGTTAATGATCTAATTAGGATTTCCTTCTAAGTTAAATTGATAGACTAACAATCTAAAAGATATTCTCATAACCTTTTATATGATGAATTTTGATTGATTGGCAATCATCTCGTAAATAATTTTCTTTATTAGAAGCTTGATTTATGAGTTTAAGGATTTGATTGTATGGACGAACAAATTCTCTTAAATCTTTGATGTCTTCAATTTCAACGGTTACGTGATTTTTATTCATTAGTCTGTTAACGGCTAGTTTGAAGATTGATCCTTAGTGGGGTTCTATCCAGCGAAAATGTGACATCCTGAATTTCGATCCATTTTTCCGGAATTTGAATACATAATGATTATTTCATAAAGGCGCTATAAATGGATCTCACCCGAAACTGATCATTTCGGGATAACTAACCGAAAGGGAAAGGCTAGCTAGGAATATAAGCATGTGACTAAATGGTCGATGCACGTGACTTCTAAAAGTCACCCGTTAGTTTGAAAATTTATTTAGAGCTATCGTCTTATGAATGAGGCCGCGAATCGAGTTTCGGAATAGGACAATCGACTCTCAAGAGTATTACGAAGGTTGAAATTGGCATCGCCTTGAAATCCTCAAAAATAGTCGATTGGTTTCGAAGTGCCGAGAAGAAAGGCAAAATATTGAAAGTGATCGAATTGCCCCTGGTTTATGCTAGAATCCTTGGCTAGAGAGTGTTAGTAATTTTAGAGAGGCTAGAAAAATTGTATGACGAAATTCTGAGTCTTTTTCGATCGCGGTTGAGCCAAATCAGCACTGATTGAGCCCCCACCGATCTTGAAATTTCACGATTTTTAGGAAATATCTCGTCGGTCACATTTTGAACAATTTCACCATTTGACTGAAATTATTGAGGCTCAATCCCCTATCAGTCTGAAAATTCACTGATAGTTTAAAAATCAACACATTCGTTCAGCTTTATGTCACTTTCGGTGAATAATCACTGGCAATAATTATCCTCAAGATATTTATTGGTCAAACCACTCTCTCTCCTTTATAATTATCACCAGATTCTCTCTCTCTCTCTCTCTCTCTCTCTCTCTCTCTCTCTCTCTCTCTCTAAATTTTCAAATTTTTCTCTCTCTCTCTCCAGATTTCTGCCGCCAATTCTGCCGCTGACGAAAATTCGACCGTTGGATTTTCATGATTTTTGGATATGTCGTAGTCCTATCCGAGCTCATGAACCACCTTGTTCAGCCCTTGATTAGCCCCGGTTTGGACTAAATCCATCGAAATCCGTTGTGTGCTTTTTCGGTCGCCGCCGTGCGCCACCGCTTTCACCGCTTTCTCAGCTTCGTGTTAGCCTTGATTAGGTAAGTTAAACCTCTATTTTCCGATTAGAATATTGTACATGCCATGGACTAGCTCTAGGGTCCGATTCGAGATAATTGGTTTAGGAAAAATTGTCGGAATTGGCGTATTTGAGCAAATCGATTCTGTGGCGAAGGCTGTGGTATATTATTTGGGCTTGGTATGTTGCTGTCTTAGCTGTATATATGCTGTTGGTGGTGGTTGATATGGGTCCCGTGAAGTTCGGGTACCGAAAAATGAATTTTTTTTGAGATTTAGAGCAAAAACGGGTCAAATAGTATTTTGAAATCACTGTTTATGAACCTCTAAACACTGTTCACGTGCTGCCCAATTTAATTTTGATTTGAAAATGACAAGTTTTGTGGGTCCCATGCGGTTCGAATATCGAAAAATATATTTTGAGCATTTTATGCAAAATCGGGTTCGAACAATATTTTATGTTACTATTTCAAATATTTGGGCTCGTGTTCGTATTCAAAATAATATTTGAGATTACCCACATATACTTGAAATTAATTATTTGATCATTTGGATCCATCCCCATGAGAAATTTGAGAATTTTTAATAAAATGGAGCATGTGAAAGAGATTGATTGGTTGCCATTGTGTCAGCCATGTGAATTTAAAATATTTGGGCACATGTTTTGAGTTGTAGCCCTAACGTACTTGGCCAAGGTTTTTGCCCAATGAAATTGGCATTGTTTTATATACCTGATGAGTATTTGGACTCGTATTTGAAATGTGGCCTAACGTACTTGACAATGATTTCTATCCAAAATGAATTTAAAGGATTTTATTGCCTGAAAAGCGAGGGCGATAATTTGGGTTCGCAAAATGAGTTGATTGGTTGGCCATTTGCCGGATATGTGGATTGAGTATTCGGACTCGTATTGAAATGTGACCTAACTACTTGGCCGATGATTTCTGTCCAAATGAATTTAAAGATTTTTATAGCCTGAAGGACTAGAGCGATGGATTTCACATGTGAAAGTGTGTGAATTGCCTATCATTATGAATTGGTGTAACACGAAGCCATGGAGGATGGCCCTGAGGTGCATATATGATACGGAACATTGGAGAGATAAGTGTGCCGACCTGAGATACCTATATGACACGGGTGAGGATATCCCTGATATGCT
>JAGVVM010006654.1:0-13119 GCA_019149425.1 Psidium friedrichsthalianum
TTTTTTCAATTATTACAGGGAAACCCCTCTTGGGCTCCCTGTTTTCGTTTGCTTTTCCCCCCAACCTAATACCTTTTTTTTTTTTCTCTTTGCTTGCTGCTACGAAGTTTCCCGGTGGAGAAGTGTGTTTTTGGAGCTTTGTAATCGATAATTAGAACTCAACTGAATGTTGCTACTTGAGATGAGAAGCTCCCCCCCCAAAAAAAAAAAAG
Organism: Psidium friedrichsthalianum; assembly: GCA_019149425.1. Taxonomy (NCBI): domain Eukaryota; kingdom Viridiplantae; phylum Streptophyta; class Magnoliopsida; order Myrtales; family Myrtaceae; genus Psidium; species Psidium friedrichsthalianum. The sequence continues at coordinate 213 of JAGVVM010006654.1, forward strand.
ATTAAGAACGTGTGATTCATTAAGCTATACGACTAAGCTACAATATGAGAAATCTAAATTAAGATGACGTATTGAAATGATCCTAAGCCCACACCAGCTCCTGAGAATATAGATAGACACGGACCTGGCCCCTTTAGGACAATGATGAACAATGTGCTCTCGTGTGGGGGCGTGTCCCCTCCATCAGTGTTAATTCGGATGGGATCCAACACTGGTTACAAAAGTACATGGCATGTTCTTGGACGGGTATGTAGACTTAACTTGTGCTACTCAGCTGACGTAGCTCAAGTAAGTAACTTCACGAGTCTGATTTCCGCTTAATTAATTCAATTACTTTGTGCTGCTTGAGTCCGATTTCGCCTTATATATGTATGTTTGATATTTTGAATTACTTGTACTTCGTCATATACTCCCACTCATTGATTAAGCCAGAGGACAAAAGCGCCCTTCCTTCTTCATTCCCCGCCATAAGTCCCTCAGAAAATTCATGGACATGCGTCCACAGCACCACCATCTCTGACCTGTGCAAAAGCCAAAATAAAAACCTTCCCTCGACCTCTCGCTCGCCTGAAAGATAATGGCACTTCCGAGAAGGCTCGCCACCGAGTCTCGTCATCATTGTCATCCCAACAAGCTCTCGATCTTCCTCAACACATCCTTCCTCTTCCTCGTCTCATTCTTCCTCGTGATCCAGTTTCAGTTCCACCCCGCGCCCGATGGCGAAAGCCCTCCCGCCGCCTCTCGGCCTCGGGTTCTCGGTGACTTAACCGGCGACGGCTGCACAAGCATCCATGATTACACAGATCATAAAGCCAAGTGTGCGTACGTCAAGTCCCACGATTCTTGCAGGCATAAAGGGTACGTCAACTATCTCCAAATCTTCTATTGCACCTGTGGGGAATTTCCACTTCTCGGTCATGTTCTGTTGTTGCTGTGGCTCGCTGTTTTATTCTATCTATTGGGCAACACGGCGGCTTGTTACTTCTGTCCCTCCGTGGAGGGCTTATCGAGAATCTTGAAGCTGTCTCCGGCAATAGCCGGAGTGACCCTTCTTTCCCTTGGTAATGGAGCCCCTGATGTTTTCGCCAGTATCGTGTCCTTCATGAGAACCGGGGACGGCGATGTCGGCCTAAACAGTATCCTGGGCGGCACATTCTTTGTGTCCAGTGTGGTTGTTGGGATAATCAGCATATTGATCAGCCCCGATCATGAGATAACAGTCGACAAGCCAAGCTTTATCAGGGATGTCCTCTTCTTTCTCTTCTCGCTCTCTTCTCTCCTTCTGATTGTAGCCATTGGCAGAGTCGGCCTCTGGAGCTCCGTCCTTTTTGTCTCAATCTACCTTGTTTATGTCTGCACCGTCTGCTTCATGCAACTCTTCTACCAAAAGCGAAGGAACAAGCTCTTTTCGGCTTCTGTAATCTCGAATAGCTGTTTTGCGCAAAGCGATGATATTGGAGAGATGGGCATACCACTGCTCGGTTACGTCGATGATGAGAAATCCGTTTTGGTGGAAAGTGGTCGTCAGAGAGATGAGGATGGATTTTCATCTCATTTCTTGAGTCCTGATTCACCCACTTGCAGCCACTTGATGAAGCTATTGCAAGTCCTGGAGCTGCCACTCCAATTGCCAAGAAAACTGACCATCCCGGATGTCGACGAGGAGAGATGGTCCAAGCCTTGTGCCATTATCTCGGTGACTTTGGCTCCAATTCTCTTAGCAGCACTGTGCAATTCGCAGATGGACAGTGTCGAATCCAGAAGCAGCATGGTCGCTTATTTAACTGCAGGACTGATCGGCCTTGTTCTCGGCAATCTGGCATTCGTGACCACCGAGAAGTCCAACCCGCCAAAGAAATGCCTCTTCCCCTGGCTAGCTGCAGGTTTCTTGATGAGCATCACTTGGACATACATAATCGCGGAAGAGCTGGTCTCTCTGCTGGTCTCGGTCGGGCTCGTCTTCGGGATAAGCCCTTCCATTCTAGGCCTGACCGTCCTGGCCTGGGGCAATTCACTTGGAGACGTGATCGCGAACGTGGCCATGGCCGTGAATGGCGGCCCCGACGGGGTCCAGATCGCGATTTCCGGGTGCTACGCGGGGCCGATGTTCAATATGCTGATGGGTCTAGGCTTGCCCTTGGTGTTTCAGTCATGGTCTAAGTACCCAAATTCTTACGAGATTCCTGGAGACAGTTCTCTGTATGAGACTCTGGGGTTCGTGATGAGTGGCTTGCTCTGGGCGCTTGTGGTCGTGCCAAGGAGCAATATGAGGTTGGACAGGCATCTGGGTTGGGGCCTTTTGGCCATTTACTCGTGCTTTCTGTTTCTAAGGCTAGCTTAGATTCTTTTGCCTGCTGTAACACTGAACTATGATTGCTTCTCGCCTACTTCGAGTGTCCTCCATGAAGTTTTCAGGCACTTGAGCAATCAAAAGTTTGTAGAACACTGGATAATTTCTTGTAACCTGTACTGGCGTCCTTTGTCAGCGATTATATCTATTGGGCACCTAGGAGTACTTCAGACGTACAATCATAAATAAACCAATCGTCGAGGTTCGAGGCACACTTTATTGTGTAGCCGCTTTGTCTTTTTTGAGAGCGCCCGCCATACATCGTTTCTCTAAGAACTCGAGTATCTATCATGACAATGGCGGTGAGATGGAGAGAGACCAGAAGGGAAAATTCTAAGTAAAAGTCTGAAGTGCCTTCGTTTTTTTCAAATAAGGATTTGAGGTGAACATTATCTCAGTTAAGTGCTTGAAACACCTTTATTGTAGCAAAAAAAAAAAAAGGGGAGCTCAAGTTAACATTATTTCAAATGAATGCCTCGAGTGACCAGAAGAGTCTCAAATAAGGGCATAATCTTCAAAGTGATCAATGGCATTTTCATCATCCACTTCTTTGAATTTTTTTTTCTTTTTTTGTTTTTACTTTCCTTTTCACTAGTGGCTGACAACCGACCATTGACAGCGCCCAAAGAGCAACCCTCGCCCAAGCATGGCCAGCATGAGCTTGGGCGAGGCGACCTTGCTCGCCCTCGCTAGCAAGGGTCCCTCGCTTGCTCTCTCCAAATGACGCCGGGGGCTATTGCCGGCCATTGGTAAAAAGTAAAGTAAAAAAAAATTATAAAAAATAAAAGATGAAAAATCCCTTGACAACCCTAGAGGTCATGTCCTTCTTGGAGATTGTTATGCATACTTCAAATCTTTATTTGAAATAAGGTTTATTTGAAACATTTATTTGAGATAATGTCCACTTAAAATCCTTATTTGAGAAAACAAATGCACTCCGTATCCTTTTTTTGAGATTTTCTCGAACTAGAATATAAACATTTCTCTCGTCAAAAGCATGCTCTCCTTCGAAAGATAAGATGGTTTTTTTTTTTTTTTTTTTGGGTCAAAGACAAGATAGTTTAAGGGGTGAAAAAGTTCAAAGTAAAGATGCCATTCAGTGCACGGTTCTCTGACCAGCCACAATTTACGACGTGCGCATAATATGCAGCAAGGCTGCGCAAAAAGACACTGGTCCACCGCTCTGCCTAATCTGCATCTTTAACTGCTTGGTGATTGATTTATACATTAAATTGAAGTGAACCGTGACCAATTTTTGCACTTGTTTATCGGTGCAAATGCCAAACTCTACAAGGATTTGGCTCGTTGGCCTGTCGAATTTGGATTAAACATATAACGTCTAAGAATACTTTTTGTCATTTTACGGTATCCACGTCTTGCAGCCGCCTCTGTTAACCACATTGATCTCGTGGGGTTTGCACAAGATAAGCCTTTGAACCTCTCCCTCTCAAAGGCGCAGCAGCGCACACACCTGTCGCCCTTTCCCTAGGGTTTCCAGCCCCCGCCGGCAAATTTGAGGGAAGGAGAGAAAAAGGCATCCGCCTCTCCTTCCATTTTTTTTTTTTAAAGTTTTCTTTGCATTTCGGAGCTTTTCGATTTAGTCTAGATCTGAAAATTTCTCTCTCTCATTTCAAGAAGATTTATGTCCTGATTTAATCTAAATTTGAGATTTTTTGCATGCATATTTTTGAGAGTTTCGCTTTTCACGGATTTCGTTTGCGTGCATATTTTAAAGAGTTTCGCTTTTCACGGATTCCGTTGGTAAGCAAGTTCAGTTTTGAAGATGATCAGAAGAGTTTCGTGAAGGTTTTGCTTTCATAGGTTTTAGATCTATGTTCGTTCAACCCTTTTACTTTGTTCAGTGATGGTGTCCTCTAAAGATATGCACGCAGTGCCGAAAGGCAAAGCTATAGCGGTTTCAAATGGAATTTTCGGTGTGTGCTCATTATTAAAGACGGATTCGGTGATCGGTCGTCGATTTTGGTGTGAAGAAGTTATAAATGTGTTCTTTGAATGTGCGACATATAGTGTTGTTTTGATAATTTTTTTTGCATTTCGATTGAAGAAGTGAATAAAATGTTATTCTGATCCATATATATGGGTGTGTGTCTCTCCTCTTTTAATCATGTTGATGTCGTGGAGATAGATTGCACAAGATAAGCCTTGGAATATCTGCCTCTACTCTCCTCAAGACAAGTAATTTTCCAAACTCTCACGGTCGATCGGTCGTGATCCATTTCGATGGGCCCCCGCGGGCGAGACATCATCGTCTTAACTGAACCTAGCCAGTCAAGCCAATAATTTATGAAGAACAAAACAAGCCCCAGTAAATGGTTCTCCCCGATCGACAGCAAAGCGGTCCACGGCTCACTGACCCAATTCCAAATTCAAATCCAAATCCTTTCCATTCCACCTCGCGGAGGGTTTCTTCTGGTGGAGTTCCCACTCGGGTCTCGCAACTTTTTCGGGCAAAAGGGTTGTAAGAAGAGCTCTTGCAATCTTGTGCAGCGGCCACCCTGTGAAGCTCTCATCTAGATCCACCGATAAGCTCAATATCGCGGTGTACCGTCAGGATCTTCTCCTTTTAGATTCAATAAGGAGAATCGTTAATTTCGTCCTGACTCTTGTCGGGTGCACATAGATCGAATCGCGTGGTTCGCTCACGTTCAGTCCGGTCATGTCTTGTGCGGTTTGAGGACCGTTTATAGGCGGAGCAATTCGGTTTCGGTGAATTGTGTGGAATCACTTGACGGGCAGCGTGTTATGATCCGAAACTATACGAGGAAAGAAGGAGAAATTAAACCGAAAATCCAATTCAAAAACTTTGATTTGTTCGCTTTTTGCAGGAAACATTGGGACGTCTTTGAGAAAGGAGGAACGGGTGGGGCCTTATCCCCCAGACGGGTGGGAGCGGTAGGCGAAAGAGGCAGTGTTAAATCAATCAAGTTGGTCCTAGGGATCGTGCAAGTGGCCGAACTGACGTGGGAGCCGTCCTCTGCCCACGACAACACCTAGGAAGCGTCAAAAGTTGTCTCGCGACGAGGAAAGAAGAAAGCCAATCCCTTGGGAGCATCTATCGTCTCGGAGAGAAAAAAAAAAGGGTGTCGGAGAAGAGAAGATTATCTTTACAGTCACGGGTTTGAGACATGGATTAGGAGCTGATGCCAGTTTCAAATTCCATTTTCTCTTGTATTTGTTTCGAGACAACATTTGAGCAACTCGAGAATTAAGTTTCGATTAGCCCGGAGACGTAGTAAATTGAGCCGCTTCGCAAGTCGATCGTTCCGTGTCAGTTCGTCCGGTCCATTTTTGCGTTATGCAGTTATTTTCCCTCAATTGTCCGTGTCGGATTAGATGATTAATAAGGACTCTTCAGCAGAATCAGACTAAACTGAGACTGGTGGAGTTGGTCCGTGGGCGAACTTGGAGGAATTGCAGTTTGTCGCGTCCGCGTAGTTGCTACATCACATCGTTGGGCTGATCCCACCGCGCAGCTCGCAAGGACGGAAATTCAGGGGACCACTGAGAATGAAATGCGACGACAACACGCGAATTGAATCAGTGCGTCTTAAATGCACCGAGTGGCCGAACTCTTTCCAAGCTAAATCTGTCGATTTCCCGTGGCAAAAGAAACAGAAAACCAAACACTCCTGGTTGTCTTAGTCATTCCAAGGAAATAACATCTCAACAGACCTGTAGTTACCCTTTTCATAACCGGGCAAGACATACTCTAATTGCAAGAAAAACATGTGGCTATTGCAGATATTCCACGGGGAGAATGCCCAAGAGAAAAGCTCCGCGCGGTCGTCCTCGGCATATTGAACCAGTTTTACTCTGTAGGTTTCACACTCATTGTCATAATATGAAAACCTGACATTCATCTAGTCCAGCAGCTGCCACGGAACTAGAGCCTAGAGGTCAGTCTTGGCCTAATAGATTTTTGAAATGGGGCGACTGCAACTGTTAAAAGAGTTACAGAGGTCAACCGTGGTCTGATAACATGAGCAAGCAAAAGATGGAAGCACGAAATCTCCAAGCGAGACCTGATCAATTGGTCGACAAGAAAGCAGAATTCTTGGCAGCAAGGAAACAAAGAAACAGAAACCAAGTGTTGGCAGATTGCTTGTTTCCAGGTAGCACTCGATGGATCGCTCCTCGCTGAAAGAACGTGTCCAGCTCAGTATCTAATACAATCAAAAGATGGGAAATGCATAAATCATCAGTCCTTATCAAACGAAAATGAAGTGTATCAATCGTTATCTTCACAAAAATCAATGGCATAAACAACTTCACAATGAAATCATTCTACACAAAAACATCACTGATTTAAGACGTTTGTGGTCACGATGCAAATAGAAACAACACTGATCCAGTCGAGTCCCTGTTATAAGTTGCTTGCAAAATATCAGTGAAACAAAAATCGCCGTGCTCGTATAGACAAAGTTTACCATCATTTTACATCCCGCGACTGCTTCCTAAGTGATTATCAAGATTGCAAGGGGAGGGAGACGCAAGAAGGTAGGACATGGCACTGGATTCATGCAGACATATTCATTGCTGCATTAATGAACCTATATTTAGTATTTACTGAAGCACATATATCGCTATGACAAAAAAAAAGGTAGTGTCAAAGGACAGCCGATGGTTTTCCCATAAAAAAATCCAGGATTTCTGAGTGGAGTTATCAGTTGTTTGTTTCATTGTTTGCCCACGTTCATGTGTGCAACGAGAGAGAGAGAGAGAGAGAGAGAGAGAGACCATGCATTAGACAAAAAAAGATGATCACTATGTGCATTGACATATTTCTAAAAATACAGGCAAATTGCTTTCCGTACATAACTCCCTGGAAATCAATTTAGTAATGGGCTCAGGACTGAATGCTCAATAGTGGAAATAAAAAGGATAGATTTAAAGAGTTACAACAGTTTGCATCACCCTAAGAGATAAAGCAAGTATATACAAAATTAGCAGACCGCCACCGAGGACCCTGTCAAGGTTCATGTCCCTTCTAGGCAAAACCACAAGTGCCCAAACCAACCCGGCCATCACAAAGCCCAGAGTTTCCAGAAGATGTGAATCTCTGGGGATGACAACAGACGCTGGATAGCTGTGCCAGGAAGCGCCAACAAGAGACAAACCCAATCCAAATACCATGTTGAAGATAGGTCCAGCATAACACCCGGACAATGCAACCTGCATCCCCTCGGTTCCACCATTCACGGCCATTGTTGCATTGGTCATCAGATCTCCAAGTGAGTTGCCCCAAGCCAGGACAGTCAATCCTAATATAGAAGGGCTCACCCCGACTATATATCCAAGTGAAACAAGCAAACCCACCAATTCTTGTGCTGTAATGTAACTCCAAATTACGCTCATCACAAAGCCTCCAGCTAGCCAAGGGAAAAGACAGTGCTTTGGTAGGTTTGATGACTCGGTTGTGTAAAACGCAACGACTCCCAGAGAAATTGCAATCAGAAATCCAACCCCATAGACTGCTAGCCTAGCATTGAAAGAGGCATTTTCTTCTTGAAAGCTCCAAAGGGCAGTCAAGAAAATCGGAGCTAACGTGACGGAAGCAACCGCATAAGGCTTGGACCATCTCTCTTCACTAGCAACAGGTATTGTCAATCTCCTAGGCAGATAAAGAGGGAACTCTAGAATAAGGAGCAACAAGCGACACAAACCCAATGGTTGACAGTCCAAAGAACTTCCAATTTCCAATTTTCCAGGTTCCAATTTACACCCACCTTCTAGAGTTTCCTCCACACAAGCAAGTTGTTCTTTTCCCAAGCCATGTAAAATCGGGATCCTCAAATCATCACTTCCATCATTTGAAGACGAATTGCCGTCGATGTCAGAGTTCTTCTGCCAGCGGGCATAAGAAACATAGACAATGACCACGTATGCGACATACATCGACAGGAAACCCAATGCACCCCATAGATTGATCTCCCCATTGATTAGGATCACGAGCAAGAATAAGAGAACCAGCATAAGAAAGCAAACGTCCCTCACGAACGCAGACTTGCTCAGACCAACGTGTCTTTTGTGCACGAGAAAGCTTATGGTCCCCACGACGACGCAGGTCACAAAAGAAGTGCCCCCTAACACCGTGTTGAGCCCAACGCTCTGAGTCCCCCTACCCGTGAAGGAGACGAGGCTAGCAAAGACATCCGGCGCACCGTTGCCGAGCGAAAGCAGAGTAACTCCGGCGATCGTCGGGGACAACTTTAAGAGCCTAGACAAGCTCTCAAGGGAGGAGCAAAAGTACTCAGAGGCCGTGTTCCCCAATAAGTAAAACAGCACAACTAGCCACAGGATCAAGAAACTGTAACCCAGTATCGGCAAATCCGAAAACGTACAGTAGAAAATGTATAGATAATTGATATAGCCCTGAGAGGAACATGGGTTCTTCGACTTCACATACCGACACTTGGCCTTGTAGTCATCTAAATTGTGCAAGGCCTTGCAAGCGTGCTGATCGCCGTTGAGGCTGTTGAACACATGCTTGGCCTTCGGAACTAGCTGCTCCGAAGGAGAGCCCGACCATACGATCAACAAAATGCAAGCCAACAAGAGACACGACACCTTCACAACAATCGGCGGACTTCTCTGCCCCCACCACACACAACTCCACCAGTCCATGGCCAAAGGGAAAATCTCAGAAAGGGAGCCGAAAACTCGAGCTAAACTCTCCGACCCACCAAGAAGATCATATCAAGCACGACATAAAACGCGATTCCGCCGGGCTAAAGCAGCCCGAAATCAACGGAATCCGAAGAATAAGAAGAACGAGAAGAAAGCCCATTGGACGAAACCTGACCTTTGGGCGCGCTGTTCCTGGAGATTTGACGGCGTTTACACGTGATTCTTCTCTCTCTCTCTCTCACTCTCTCGAGGAGCGGATGGAGCAGAGAGGCACGAGCGAAAGCGACGAGATCGAGTGTGAACTCACTCCGATGAGCTTTGAAATCGGAGCGGGGGCATCGGCTTTTTATAATTTGCAAAGTAAGCACGCGGTGGTGACGATACCGCGGCACACTTGTCTCGTTCGTCGCGCCTGTCGTCCTCCTCCTTCTACCCCCCTTTTTGTTTTAGAAAATGAAAACCAGTACGTGGTACGACGGGAAGCTCCGCGCCGGGCGGGTGGGGTCCGGAGGAGCCGCCTGCCGACGGGATTCCAAGAGGACAACATCCTTTGTATATCCAAATTTTTACTATTTAAATTCATATTTGTCCATTAATAATTTGACTTTAAATTTATAAGTAGCTGATACGATATATATATTTTTTTCTCTTATAATTAAGAAACATAACAAGAATTAAATTACGAGGTGCTAATAATAGTGTAATTATCTACTTGACGTAATCATAATTTAAAAATAAATTATGATAAAACCTCGCGTCTTGATTTTTATTTTTTATTACTTGTACATTTTACTTCGTGTCTTATTATGTGCCAATCCTAACACATGCACTTGAAAAATTACGGTGAGAATTCCGAATATACAGAATTCAATATATATATATTTAAATAAAATTTGCTCGGAATTTGATTTTAATTAAGAAAACAGTTACTTGGTCCGAAAAGAAAAAGCCAAAAAAAAAGAAAGAGAGGAGTTATGTGCTAGTTAGTTGGGGGATATTTCTCAATGATGGGAGCGCGACTTTGGGAGAAGGGGAGGCGTGGCCAATGATCTGGCGTCACGTGTCCTTCTGAGGGCCCGGCCTTCCCTCCTCGGATAGAGTGATATCGGTAGATTCTATTAAAGCGGAGGACACAATTAAGCCACGTTTCGGAAAACATTAAATTAATAATCTCTTCTTTTTTTTTTTTGGGTCTATAAGCTGCGTTTGTTTTTTGTGCCCGCCGCGGTGCCGAGCGCTCGTCAACACTCGTTGAGCGACGATTAGGAGAAGAAATTCGCACTTGTCGATACCCCGATGACTTTCTAATTAGCAAGGTAACGCGAGCGCCCCCGCTCCCCTTTTTTCTCCCTCTCTTTTGTTCTTTAATCGTTAAGGAAAAAAAGCCATTAAAATAAAAAATTATGTTTACTGTGATAGGTTTATTTCGAACTTTTTTTTTTGACATTAAGAAATTCAAACTACGCTCTCCTTGTTATATTTACCATAAATTTTTCCTTAAGATATCAAAAATCTCAAACTTATAACTATGTGACATATTTACCCTCAATTAATATTCTGTCAAATGATATTCCAAAAAAAAATGACACCATTTCTTCGCCTTAGATCGTTTATAAGGACGATCTATTTCAAGATAAGCCAGTTGCCACCTGAAAATTAGGAATTGGATTAGAAAGGTCAGTTCCCAATTTGGGAAATCAGGAATCGAACTGGCAGTCTAATTTGTTATGATGTTTTTTCTTTTTGCATAAATCATGTGAAACACCAATGCTAGCAGGGCATTGGTATGTGCATGGTGTGTGAAAATTACAATTACATGGCGAGGCATGGATTAAGATGCTTAAATAAATCAGAATGGACCACTGTCATTGGGGAGAGACTGAGGACTTACAAGAGAAAGAGTAACGAGTGTGATGAGCGAGTAAGGATACGAGGAGAGCGATGAGCATCGTGAACGGTGACCAAGGCTATGGAGAAGCAACAAGCATCGCGAGCGGCAAACGAGGTTGAGAGAGAGAGAGAGAGAGAGAGAGAGTGATGAAGAAACTAAAAAAAGGGGGAAACGACAATAACGTTTTGATGTCCCTACATGAGTGTGACCAAGGGTAAACTGAATTAAGGTACTCTTATTAGGGTTTTGATCCCTCTTGTTTGTTTTCTTTAGTGAAGTGTGAATTGGGTGTGAGAGTGTCCACAACCGGTTAGTAATTTCAAAAGGCAAAACTTTAAAAATATATCAATTCAGACCTGGGCGATTCGAGAGTGAGGGGGCTCACACCTAGAATCGAGGATTGGGCAAATATTCATCGGTTTCAATTTTAGGAACTAGGAACTAGACCGGTTTCTGGGTCAATCCAGTCCTTTATCTTACCCACATTCGTTCGTTGCAGGCAGATTTTTAACGGTTTCTCATTGACAAAATTTGGTAAAGGTTAAATGCGTCATACATGTACGAGTTTGAGAGTTTGCGTGTCACAAAAAAAAAAGTTTAGATATGGAAATTTTACATAAGCAATTGAGTGTGAGAGCCAAATAAATTGAAAGATTCATGCTTGGTTTGGAAAGGATTATGGAAGCCTTTGAAGATGAATGGAAAGATAGTTCACTTTCATTAAGTAATTTATTAGATAATCGAAAACAAAGGATATTGAATACATATTCGAAATCGGAAGAATCACACGGGGGGCCATTGAACAACCGGAAAAAGCCTAGGCCCGTTTTTACGGAAAAGTTTGGAGTTTCTGAGGATTTCTTTTCTTTAATCTCAATAAATTAAAATTTTCAAAAATAGAGTATTCACGAAATTCTGATCAGGCGGAACACATAATAAGAGTTTCAATCATTAAAGAAAGGCTGGGACCATACAACACGTTAAAACACATTCTGTTGGTAATAACGTAAAAAATAGTGGAATTTGATATCCTAGCAATATATTCGGTATGGCGGCTCGAGTTACGTATATCTCCGATTGTTATCTCCAGACACACCCTCTTGAAGCATCATTTATGCAACTACGGCTCCATTTGTTTCTTAAAAAAAGCAATAATTTAAAAATATTTTAATAAAAATGATCTCATATATCGCTTGAAATAATTAGTCGATTAAAAATATTTTCGTTACCAACAATAATTCGTGTCTAATATTTACGTAAACAAAAACAATTTTTCATTTGTTCATTTTTGTTAGTGATACGAACGAGCAATCATTTTAATTAATATTTTTCAAATCACTTATTATTCGCGAAATAACGGAGCTTACAAGTGTTTTCATCCTTGCCTGCGGATCATTGTGAAAGCTCATTGACATTGTTGAGTTATTACGAGTGTTTGGTTCAGCCTAAGTTACACCGATACCGACACCGACACACGATGCAATACGACATGACATGCCGACATGTAATTTCTCACAAAAATAAAAATTTTCGACACATTGAGACACGTTGATCACTACATGTATATTTTCGTATATAGATGATAAATTGATCACTAAATGTATTATTTTCATATATACATGATAATTTTATCATGTATATACAAAAATATCGGGGGTGGGTTTCTTCGATTGAGAATTTCACGATTTTTTTTGTTGACTAGGTATATTAAATTTGGCATGACTGGATATATGACTTAAGTATATATCTTTTGATAAATCAACATTTTGACCCATAATTTATTATTGGCTATATGTATATCGAAATGGCGTGTCGAATGCTGAACTCAAGTGTCGCTTGATGTTTGGAACACTTGATCATGTGTCGATTGTATGTTGGAGAGTGTCGGACGCAATATAAGGCCCCATAGAGTATCGGGGCTTCGTAGGATTCAGCCTTTCTAAGGAGCTTTGGGCCTCCTAAATTGTTTGACAATCCTTTTCAAGGGGCATTGGGCCTTAGCAACAAATGACCGCCTG
>JAGVVM010006656.1:0-26984 GCA_019149425.1 Psidium friedrichsthalianum
ATGATCATGAGAGAATTTAGGTGATGTTTAGAATGCGAGTGTTTATTCCGTTCGCGTTAACTATTGATTTCCAGTAAATCCTGCTTTTGGTCCAATTTTTCAATCTACCTGTTCTTTGGGAGTCCACCCCTATTACTCGAATTCCCTATCCATTTGTGAAATCATGATCCTAATGCTAGTCTGTAACCTCTAAACTAAAGCAAACCGAAATTTTTTTGCAAAAAGTGTGCGGGGATACCACTACTTTGAAGGATAGACAAACTTTAATAGAAAAGAAGATGACTTGTCTGCATTCATAGAAAGTGAGAGTTACCTTGTGGAATTAACCTCCGAGACAGCTAAGAAATGCCAGCGGCCCTATCCTTCAGATGAAAATAAGACCAATCGGAGGCAGACTATGGTAAGTTGGAAATAAAATCTTGGGGAGCGATACAATATTTGAATTCCATGACCTAACTCTTAAAGAAGCGTCCTCCAAGTAGTTTTCATCCGTGCTCAAAAGGGAAACCTTACGCGTAGACAGTCGCTCAAAAAATTAGAGATTGTGAACATACCAAGAAGATACAACTTTGAGAGACCAGTACGAGTTCAGGATGTCTCAACACAACCACTTTGAGGCATATTTTCACTTACTGACTCTGGGAGATAGAGTTCGAGACCATTGGCAGGGGGCGGCCCTGAGAACATGGAAACTACTGCCCGTTCGCAACAACGTCATATCTAACAAAGACAATGGTGACAACAACAACCGTCAAGGACTTAACCGTTGCATCTCAGATCAACGAAAAGCTTGAAAGATTCTTCCATGGATGTGCCCAACCCACTAACAGACAAGAAAGGATTAAGACCAAGAGCTAGGGACTGGCATGTTCCACAAATCAAGTTTTTGGTTTCAAATAGGTGAGCCACGAGTGAATACTCAAAATTCAAAAGAAACGTCGTGAGAGCTGAAATGAAAGACGTCGAGTTGAAAACAAGGTAACAAAGAACTTGACACGCCACTCTGCTTTAACTGCGTGATTTTTCCCCTCGCGAATGCGCATCTGATGATCGAAGTGCCTTTTTGAGAGCTGATTAGGTTGTTCTAGCCGAAGTAGGTTTTTTTAGAGGATGTACTAGAAGACGATACTATGTGTCAGTATTGTGCTTCCGCGGAAAAGGGTATGTTTCGCCACCAATCAAGTGGCGTTGATGACGACTTTTACTACCATGATCAACCCGTTTCGACGTTGATGAAGCTTCGAGGTTGTAAATTGTTATATAGAGCCAATATTTTGAAGTCATGTCACGAGTACGTCACATTTTTGCCGATGCGTATCCCCCCAAAAAAAAACAAAAACCCCTAATTCAGAGGGAAGCTAGCTGAATCATTGGAGATCTCGCAAGGCTCCGAACTATCGTAGAACGAATGCATATGTTTTCATTCCCTTGCGTGGGATATTTCTCTTTTATAGATTTTAGAAGTATTCAAGAGCAAAAACTAGTGATTTTTCTCCTTTCTCCTTTAAATGCTTGGATCCTTTACTGAACCACTTGGGATAAATTAATTGCAAGTAAAAAGTCCGTCAAGCTCCAAGGGGTTTTTATAATCGTTTCATTTACCCTCAATCACTCTAATTCTAAATTAAATCCTTCCATTCTCAGGAGTTTACAAACTATCTCGAGAGCAGTAGTTTATGCCCAAATGCGAGATTCTCTTTGCTGAACAAACCTTGGGGCAAATCAATTCATGACATTGCCACTAGATGAATAGCTTCAAACAAGTAAATTATGAGTGAAAAGCCCAGAGGAACTCAACGAAGGGTAACTTTGCATCGTTCTGATTCACCCTTAATTATTTCAATTATGAGTTGAGTTTATCCCACTCTCGACAGGAGATTGTCAATTGCCATGGAGTTTATCTGATGTAACACGACAAGACTATGTCATCCATAAATTAACCCTTAAATTAAAGGGAAACCCCCATGAACACCTACGGCTTCGCGAGCCTAATGACATGGGAGATGACAATGAGCCGAAGTAACTCGGAAGAAGACACGAATACATGATCGAACGAAATCAAATGGTGAAACTGGTAAAAGAAAAATGCAAAGCACCAATGTGGCGAACTCAAAGTGAAGGGTGAAGTGTAACTGGGTATCGATTCCAATTATTCTTTCTAATTTCATAACTAACGTATGTTTTTTCCTTTTGACAGGAGGGGTTTGCATTTAAAAATAAATGAAATGATGAACCCATGAGTAGCTAGGAAGAATTGATTGAGGTTCAAAGCACCCGAAGGATCACCCAATGAGTTTAGATGAAGAGTCCAGGAGGGCATCCGATCAACCATGATCGTTGTTGTTATTAAACAAGCTGAAATGTTTTCAAGTCTTCATTCGACTCGCTCATACATGCTTTTTCTTTCACAAAGCAAAAGTCGGGAACAAGTCATTCCCAATCCTAGGATTAAGCTCTCAAACTTGTTAAATCCATTTGTACATGCATGGACAATCTACAGTCCCCATTCTCGAGAGTTTTCCTACAAATCTGAACATGCTTACATAGTCCATTTCTTAAGAATATGTATGAGTCTTTCATGAAGCTACGCAAGTCATTGCTACATTTTGCATGCTTAAAAGGTCTTCACATGTTGCAAAATTTCATACGTAGTTTTGTTTGTATTACTAGCCTTCAATAAGGAAAAATTTCTAATCAGGTAATCTGTTCCATTCTATGCAAATGATCATATTAAATAAGGAACGCCAGGACGATAAAAGGCAAGCCATCTCTATACATGTCCTCCGTATCAAACCCTAGTAGTGAGTGAAAAATTCCGTGCTTACAAGGTAATGGGTTATCTTGCGAAAGGTATGATGACTAGAATGATGAGAGACATTTATTTCCTTTATCATACATACTACAAGTTGCCCTTTGGTTAACCTGTTTGAATGGAGAGTTCATTTCCTACCCCTGTCAGGAACAATCCCACAGGGCAAATTTCCAAAGGAGGTTTAAGATGGTTAGAATTTTCTTGCTTTCATTTGCATCAATCTTCAAGCACATTTATTGCATGTGAATTTTGTGTTTAGCTCAAGTGCCTTAGACATGATGAAGAGCATTTCATCCATATTCTTACATACTTTAATCCCTCGTTTACCCCATTTGAGTGGAAGATTCATTTCTTAAAAACTCACTTGGTGATCATCCCATGATGAAAGGTGAAATCATCAATAAAAAAGAATGAATGATGAAGATTTGAAATGACTTAGAGCAAGAGAACTCTAAGAAGAAAAATCCGTGAGGAAAGTATACAAGAAAATATCTATCAAGTAGGACTCTCTCTCTCTCTCTCTCTCTCTCTCTAAAAGGGGGGGGAGGGTAAAACCTCCCTTTTAAAAAAGATTTCTCTCAATCAAGAAAAAAAAAATCAAAGAGGAGAGAAGAAACTTTGGCAAAAATTGATGTGCTCCTCAAAAGGAAAAACATTTGGTAAATCCTCAGAAGAACCGGTAAAACTACCAAAGTAAGAATCAATGGCAAAAGTATCAAGAATGGGTGATCACTAATTTCCTTATGGTGCACTTTCATTTGTTATAATAGGCATTCCATTTCAAGCCTACTGAATCTTACGTTACAGCCCATACCCAAAGCCTCTTCAGATTTAGGCACTTGAGTTAACTTAGGATTTCAAATGTTTATAAGTGTCGCTCGGAGAAGTACGGGCAAGATTATTTTATCTCATGTCACAGGGTTCCTGACTTGTGAACCCGATGCAACTGATGATATCTTTTCATGTCAAAGCCAAATGACTCTCATGAGTCCCCCTTTGATAAGCTTTTAACCAAGCCTACATTTCGGTCCTTGCGAGAATACTTGGACCCTTGTCAAGCAGACGGTGATAATTTTGAATGATTCTCACACCCGTATCAGCGGTTGGGTTTTAAAGAACCTTTTCATGAGAGTGAGTGAAAGTCCCTTTCTGACTGAAATTTCCTCATTCAATATGACCAAATTTGTCAAAAGATCAGACAGACTTCCTCATTGATGAATTTCCCAGTGAAGTTTGGCAATGCAAATAAATTCATGAATTCTGTTTTCTTTATCTGTGTCACGCTTACCATGATGTGATCACGCATTATATGAATATAGGTGATATTGTTTTCTCACTACGTGTTTACTAAGTGGATTAGGTAGCACATATCTCTTTATTATTCATCAATTGGAACAGGCAATATTGTTTTTCATTTCGCGTTTACCGAGTAGAATAGGTAACATGTATCTTTCGAATATTCATCCTGTGGATTTATCTTTTGTGTTTGCTCAAACACCACAACCCATTTCATGTTCGTTGAGTGAAATATATGGTATGACTTTCATTTTTTGTGATCACCGAGTGGATTAGGTATCACAACCCCATTCATGTTCATCAAACAAACTAGATGTCACGACCTCTTTTCGTGTTTACTGAGTGGATTAGGTGGCATGCCCTTTTCATTTTCACCGAATGGATTAGGTGGTGCGATTCCTTTTGTGATTGCCGAGTGGTATAGGCAACATGTCCCTTCAATCATTTCTTTTAATTGTTTCAAATCATGTCATGCGTTGTTTTGCATTTATAGGAAACTACAGATAACAGATAAGCAATCCAACACTTCGAGAATCCTACATCAAGTGATTAGAAGTTCGAGGATCAAAGGAATTCATAGCATTACAAAGTATTTCCCACTTCAGGAGGTTTTATATGTGATCCGTATACAAGGCTATCGCTTTGCAGGAAGTGAAAAGTATTGACATGCGTTCTTTATTGTCTACATTTTTTGCATATCATGCATAATTTCATTTGCATAAAAAATGAGATTAAAAATCCCCCAAAAACTTTATTCATCATTTGTATAGTCAAAATTTAGGGATCGATTTTGACACCTAAAGAGGGGCATCTGTTAATTAAACCTTTGCGAGCCTCCATTCAAAGAGGGGCAGCTGTTGACATCTAAATTTTGACTAACTTTTTAAATCATTTTTCATAAAAAAAATATAGAACTAATTTTAGTTCTTGCCAAAAATAATTAAATCATTTGTCATATTTATTCATGCATCTCATTCTGGTTGTGGCAGATGATGTGAGCTTAAATTGACGGGCGATTGGACTAAGCATGGAGGAATGTGTTGAAAATTTTGTGAAGGCTTAGATTTAAAGAAATACTTTCTCAGGGACTGAATTGCAAATACTTAAATCTCAGGGACAAGAGTGCAGATACCTAACACTTGAGGGATTCTTTTGTAAATAACTAAAAGAAGAGTTAGTGGACAAATTAGAATAGAGAAGGGAAGATGGAGAAGAATAGATGGAAAAATAAGATGAGAATAGAGAAGTGAAGATGGAGATGAAGAAGAGTTAGTGGAGAAATTAGAATGAGAGATAGAGATGGAGAAGGGAGGATGAAATAGACAATAGAAGATAGATGAGTGGGCTATAAAAAGAGAAAGAAGGAAGCTTGAAAGGGGGATTTTTTTTTAGAGAAAGTTTTGGATGTTTGAGAGGGGTTGGGAGATTGCAGAAAAATTGATGAGAAAGAAAAAAATCAAAAAGAGAGAATCATTTTTTCAAAAAAGAATCTTGAAGATAGTGGGAGTTTGAAAATTAGGTGTTACCATTACTAATTCCTCTATCAATTAATACAAGTCACGAGTTCATCCTCGTCGTTCAAGCCACAATCTTGATCCACAAGGTGATACGAGGTCAGAATTCGATAATCAAATTCGTCAAATTAGGTAACGATCATAACGATTAAAATTTTCGAAAATTTCGTTGCCTAAATGTATTAATTTAAATTTCGATTATGCTATATCATATTTGTATTGCAATTTTTTGCACATTTTGCTTAAAAGATCCGAACTCCATATTGCGGTAGGCTTTGCCTCCTACTTGGTGATGTAAGGATCTCTCATATTCTATCTTTTATATTTTGATTTTCACATTATCAAATCTTAGAATCGGTAGGCCAAGCCACTTACTGGAGGTCATAACACTGCATAGAAATCGTTAACTCACTATCTCTTTTTGGCTTCAGGGAATTTTAATGCTTATCTTTATTTATTGTAATTTTTTGCATTTTTTGCTTAAAAGATTCGAATCCCAGACTGTGGTAGGCTCTGCCTCCTACTTGGTGTAAAGATCTCATATATTTCGTCTTTTGTATTTTGATTTTCACATTATTAAACCCCAGGATCAGTAGGCCGAGCCACCTACTGGAGGTCATAACACTGCATAGAAGTCGTTAAATGACTCTCTCTTTCCGGCTTCAGAGAATTTTAATGCTTATATTTATTTATTGTTTTTTATATTGCATCTTTTTATTACATTATATTATCAAACTTATTTGTGAAATTATAGATTCCTTTGATTGTTTTTGTGATATATCTGTTACTAACACGTACACATGTCACATCCGTAGGCCATATTCACATATGTCACGTCATCATGTGATATTTGTCACGTCATCTATGCCACGTCATGTTTGCTACGTCGTCTATGCCACGTCATCATGTAATATTTGTCACGTCATCTATGCCACGTCATTATTAACATGTCATATTTTACGCCATGTCATCTTTGCTATGTCATTTTGTCTCATGTCATTTTTTCGTCATATCATTTTATGTCGTGTTATTTAAATTTTTTAGATTTGCATTTGATTTATGCCATTGCATTTTAGAGTAATTTTATGCATTGCATATAGTACAACTTTTCATGCATTCATAAAAGAAAGAACAAAAACTGACAAAAAATTTTTGTGTGGTATATGCTCCTTGAACTTACTTGGTTTCTAGATATTCAATTAATTGTTTGTGCACCCGCATTATAACATTGTTAGTGACTTAGGTTAAAATCGATTAATGTTGCATTCTCAAATGATTTTTCATGAAATAAAATGGTACCCAAAGAGCGTTAGAGTAATCTAGCGTAATCAAGTCCCCAGACTCTAAACTCTGGTTTGTAGAAGTAATTTAGCTCTCTCGCTAATTTACTTAGATTTCTAATCGACCTACAAAGAACGATTAGTGGCGACTCCTATTGAAAATCTTCGCATGTTAAACATTGAACCTACGTTGTGAGTCGGTAGGACGAGGGAGAGTCCGAATTAGGATAGTTAATTTGATTAACTTGATAATCCGTTAACCTGAAATTTCACCGTGAATTTTAGGTCGCGACAGACTGTGGTTGCCCACTTCATTTTTCCCCCTTTGACTTTTTCTTTTTTAGCATACTTTTGTGGGGACTCTGCAAGCCCTCGCCTATGGTCGATAAGGGTCACTAGCCACTGACTAGGCTCGATGAGCCCCATTGATTAGTTACCATTTATCGACGACCACTGATGATAGGGCAGCAACTGCAAGGGCTGCACTAGCCCTCATAGCTCACCTCTTCTTTTTTTTTTATTTTTTTTTTTTTTTAGTCTAATTTTTAATTTTTTAAATTGTTATTATTTTTATTGGTGATTGGAATCCTTTGGCAAGCCATGTAGGATTAGGTTATTAACAAAAAATACCACATAAGATTTTCAACAAAGCTAATTGGAGTTGGCACTCAAATAATTTTTTTTAAATGGCACTTAAGTGATAAAAAAAAATGGCACTAAAATGAGCACTGTATACAAATTTTGGCACTTTAGATGTCCTTCTGTCGATATTTTTCTAATAAGGCCTGTAAATAAGCTCCATGTACTCTTTTCTAGATACATGTATTAAAAAATACTCTAATTCACTTTTTTCACATTATTCTCAACGTGGTATTAGAACCTCTTTTCTTGAGGCAACCCTAGTACATCGGTTTTCAAGTGCACCCCATGCATCCTTTGAATTCCGTAGAAAAATAAATTCATCACTACCACTCCACCGTGTTCATATGAGTACTTCATTCTGTTTGAGGCAGTTATGCTATAACATCAGCGACACGTCATCAAGTTGAGCCCCCCTTTTTTTTTTTCCTTAGAGGTATTTTCCAATGTTGTGAAGATGCGTATTCACACAGTAATCTTCACTCAGCAATGCCTGGCTTATTTCGATTACTATAGTCATGCTATTGGATTCGTTTGTTAGTTTACTATCCCGATAGCAAAGTCAACCACAAGGATGCATGATGTGTGATATTTTGAAATTCGACCCATTTTCAAGATTTATAAACTGAATGGATTTATTTCATTGATGCATTCTAGATAAATCTCACTCGGAATAATCATTGTGAGATGACTAACTAAAGGAGAAAGGCTACTTAGGAAATTTAAGTACGTGACCTCATTGTAGGTCGATATGAGTAGCTCCTAAAAGCCACCCATTAGTTTCGAGCATTTACTAAAGTCGCAATCATATGAATTTAGTCACGAAATGGATTTCAAACTTGGACGATCGAACATTCATGAATATCATTGTTGAAATTTGGACGTCGCCCCGAATGGTTCAGCAGTTGGTTGATTCGCTCCGAGGTGCCTGGAAATAAGGCAGTGAGTTGGAAATGACCATTTCACCCTAAGCTTGCGATAGATCCCCCTCCCCCGCCCCCCTTGGAATAGTCAGTAGTAGTGTTTTCCCCTCTCTCTTTTTTTTCGGTCGGTGAGCATGTCAATTTATAGTTATATCGTGTTTGAATCCGTTCGCACTTAAACTCTTGACTTGATTGGGATTAGCAGATTACCCGATTTATTCCTCGATATTAATTTGCTAGAGCCAAAATGATTAATGAGATTTAAAATTTTGTCTCTTCCTCATTAATACTCCTAACCACACCACGTACCCCCACTCATTCTCTTCTTATCCATCAACTCACTATCCACTTATCAAATCTCACTTTTTATCAAATCAAAGGAATAGTGCAAGGCTTCTTGAGGAAGCTTCCCATCCAAAATGCAAGAGCACTCTCTCTCTCTCCTCATTCTCTTCCTCTTCTCCTCATTTTCGGCTCATCTCTCTCTTTTCCCTCTCTCTTGCTGTCTGCCACCTAACTTCCACTGTCCGCTACCTAATCGCCACCATCCAACTACCCTCGAGTCGCCACGACCTTGATAATTCCTTTAGCTATCTATCTTGGACTCTGCCGTTTGGGCCTTTGGACAAAACCCGTGGGCCACCACTGGTCCCTTTGAGTCGGGGGAGCCGTGGGGCTCTATAGAGGGAGAAAGGGGAGAGAGAAACACAAGGAGAGGTAGGTTCGAAAGTAGTGTGAGCCGATCCGCCGTCGTCCTCGCCATCATCAACGTCGCTTCGTTAGTCATTTCGTTCACAAACTTCCAGCTTGGTTGGAAATAAAAAGATCTCAATCTTTGATATTGCATAGATATTACTTGGCGAGATCTTTTGTGGTGGTTAATGGATTTTCATGAAATATTGCTTGATGTTACTGGTGGTTACTGTTGGTATCGTGGATACTGTTCACATCAGGAAAACATCTTCACAAGTATCTTAGGGCTATCCATGGGGTTTAGGGTGTGGGTATTGGAGTTTGGAGGTGATATTTTGAAGTTTAGGATGAGGAAAAAGATCAATATTGCATATCATGGTGACTTTAGTGAAAATGAGGTTACTTAAATGTAGAATGTAGTTACCCACACCTTGGTATGGCCCAGTGGGTTCATTGCATGCTGCAGTTGAAAGTTGAGTCTCGACTCGAGCGTATAGGTGTGGTGGTCAAATCACGATGGGTGCCAGGTGTATTATACGAGCTAAATGGTGGTGGAATGGCCAACCATGCATGTACAAGGATGTCAGATTGCTTGAACGTATGCCTGCTCGTATGAGATCGCAAAAACTAGAACCGCTGGAGCACCCCGGTTATAAAAAAATAGAATGTAGTTGAAAGATTAAGTGCTACATCAAAGTTTCGAGTAATGGCCCAAAATATGCGGGCTATTATGGTTCAAAACCATCCTAGAAGATTTGAAAATCGAGTGGGAGGGTCTTATGAAGCTGTATTGTGACAATCAGTTAGCAATTAACATTGTTCATAACACTGTGCAACATGATAGGATGAAGTATATTGAAATTGACAGACATTTCGTCAAGAGAAGTTAGAAAAGCGGTTTATCTGCATGTCCTACATACCTTCTGGAAATCAACTAGCAAATGTGTTGATCAAAGGGCTTAATGGTAGGATCTTTTATGAAATAATTCCCAAGCTAGTAATGGAAGGCATCTGTTTATGAGCTTGAGGGGAAATGTTGAATTATCCTGAGGTTGTGATTATCAGGAAATAACTATAATAATTAGTTGGGAAATGATTTCTTAGTATCCCTTAATTTGTGGGCTTATAACTTTATTTTTCAAATATGTTTTTTTTCCTAGTTTGTACTTAAAATGGTCCAATAAATAGCTTTGTAAGCACAAGATGAATTTCGACCAAAAAAAAAAAAGCACAAGATGAAATGCAAATTATCACAATTCTTTTCTCTAAATCCTTCAAGAACAAATTCGTGATTGTTTCCCGAATAGCCATTGTACTACCGTAGTCTACTTCTGTAACTAGCAGTTTCTTTGGTTTTGGTCCCCGGTTTCACAAGTTCGATAAGAACGAAAGGGAAAGAACAAGAGGGAAAAACAGAAAAAGGAATTGAGTTCCGCAAGAGTGAATTCGACGGAATAATCGATCGCATCGGACACACACGAAAGCCTCTTTCTGTGCTCGTTGTTTGTGATTGTCTTGAGGCTACCATGTCGCACTCGATGCGGCATCATGGACTGCCTCCCGTTCGCTTTCTAGGGTGTTCGGTTTTATCCGATATCTTCGCAGCCACTGCATATGAAATTTCTAGTCGATGGAACCAGCATTAGTCCTTTATTATTGCGAAACTTTTGGAGTGTCGGTTTTTTCTTGTGTTGCTAACAAAAGCAAGCCAACATTTCCATCATCCAAGACAGGTCACTGGGAAGACAATTTCAGCAGAAGCACGGAAATGTGAACATTCCAAGCGGGAATTATGCGATTTGGACGTCCTACATCCGTTTGATCAACAACTTTTAGCAAGAAAGCCGACCTATGAGTTAACTTCACTGGACCCCCTATCTCGAGCTCCTGTCGTGGCCGTCACAACATTGAAATGAAAATTTGAGAATTACGACAATTGGAAGACGGAAATTTTTTTTCCCTTTCAGCGATAAATATGCTGCGAAAATTTGGCTCCCCCTTCCCCCCCTTCAAGCTCCATAGATCAAGGAATTCCACCTCTGCGACAGTGGGGTCATCAATATGTGAGATCTTAGTCACGACAGTAAATAAGCACTGAGACCCATCATATGATATGATGTTTCCGCATCAAGGCTTACCTCAATATGTCGACTCAGAGCTTGACCTAACAAATATAGTCATGAATTTCGAGTAAGCACTTGTTGATCCCCACACTAAGCCCTAGAATCTGCACGACTGGTTAAATTTGCTGTGTTTAAGGAAGAAGACGAAAGGAAGCATCATGCTTACACAACGTCACTTGATTTAAAAACTGGACAAATTTTCATGCAGTTAAGAGCAGAAAAGACCCCTGCCCTTTCTCTCTGTCGTTTTTGCTAAAGACATCGTTACGACCAAGTCCATTGGTCGTCTATTACATGTTCGGTAGCAACAACATCAAGAAGAAGATGCAATCATAACCAGACAACAAAGCGGGCATTTCTAGAGGGATAGAAGTGGTCATAGCATCTCATGGGGGCTTCTATAAATGACAAACTTGGCAAAGGCCTAAGCTCAAAATCTCGAAGGTGACTTCCCTTTCGAACTTCAAGAACCAAATGGACCTTGAAACAAGGGTCTGATTATTGTCCGTTCAAATTCATTGCCTATCTTGTTAATTTTGCTTGTCCTGCTGAGTTTGAGATGTTCCGTTTTGCAGGAGAAGCCGGAGCTCGTCCAAGGGAAGGTGGATTGGAAGGGAAGAACGGCTTGGAAGCATAAACATGGAGGAATGCGAATGGTTTGCTTATTCTCGGTATGGCATCATATTGTTCAACTTAATGATTCAGCCGAGTCGAATGCGTAGTCTTTAGCTTAGTGAATTACAGTTTAAAGGCAGGTAAAAGTTAACACCGAAACCCGCCAGAGGGAGGGAAAGAATTTCGGATTATGAGGTTATGCTGTGATTATACCGTGAACTCCACTAGGCATGACCATTCAAAGGTTTCTTTATTTGCTTTATCGAGATGGTTCTTGAACGGTTCATTTCCAGTGATTTCATCTATTTTGCAGCCACATTCGGGTTTGAGCAGATGGCGACCATTGCGCTGGCTGTGAACTTGGTGACATACTTCAATGGGGTCTTGCACTATGACTTTGCCGATGCCGCCAACCAGCTCACCAACTTCGTGGGCTCTTCCTTCATTCTTTCCATTGCTGTGGCCGCCTTAGCAGACATGTACATCGGCAGATTCAATGCCACTCTCATTTCAGGCTGTGTCGAATTCTTGGTATAAATTTCACAGGCATTTATTTATCTTGAACATGTGGCAAGCTAATGAACTGCATCTCGTAAATTATAACGATCGTCATCTTCTTTTGTTCTATTCAGGGACTGGCATTACTAACTGTACAAGCTCACTATCCCAGGCTTCGTCCACCAAAATGCAACATCTTGATCCTACGTCCCGCTGCGAAAAAGTTGGGGGTGGAAACGCTGCACTCTTCTTCATTGCATTGTACCTGTTAGCTGCTGGTTCAGCCGGAATCAAAGCTGCGTTGCCGACCCATGGAGCCGACCAGTTTGACGAGAAGGACCCAAGGGAAGCAAGGGACATGTCGAGCTTCTTCAACTTAGTGTTGCTAATAGTGTGTCTCGGCGGGGCAGCTAGTTTGACACTCATCGTGTGGATACAGGACAATGAAGGATGGGACTGGGGCTTCGGGTTATCTTCTATAGCCATGTTCTTGGGCGTCGTGTTATTCACATTAGGATTGCCGATGCACCGGATACAGCCCATTCAAGGAACCAGTACAATCATTGAAATCGTCCAGGTCTATGAAAGTTCCTTAATTGGCTTTGTCCTAACTTATGATCGGCAACATCCCAAAGACAGAAAAATGTTCAGGGCTCTAATTGTGGTTGCTCTCTCTGATGGCTTTCAGGTCTATGCGAATTCGTAACAGAAAGCTTCAACTCCCTGAGGACCCAGCAGAGCTGTACGAGATCGACAGAGATGCGGAAGCGGCTGTAGATGAAGAATTTCTGCCTCACAGAGATACTTTCAGGTCGTCGCACATTACTTTCCCTACGAGGAAAAGAACATTTATTGAAGTTTATGATCTCCTGATAAATTGTATCAATGGAACTTTAGGTTCCTAGACAAGGCGGCCGTGAAGGAAACACCATCACTGCAACACAGGCAGTCTGAATCTCCTAACCGTGGAAGCTGTGCCGGATGACCCAAGTGGAGAGCGCAAAAATCGTGCTCGGCATGGTTCCGATCTTCTGCTGCACCATAATCATGACCCTTTGCCTGGCTCAGCTCCAGACCTTCTCCATCCAACAGGGCCTAACGATGGATACAAGGATAGGTTCGTTCAAGATCCCGCCTGCCTCACTCCCCATCATCCCGGTATCCTTCCTCATCATCATAGTCCCCATCTACGACCGGGTGATCGTCCCGTTCGCCAGGAGAATCACAGGCCACCCGACAGGCATAACCCACCTGCAGAGAATAGGTGTCGGGCTTGTTCTATCATCGGTCTCGATGGCTGTGGCTGCAATCGTGGAGGTGAAGCGGAAAAAGGTGGCCCGTGACCATGGCATGCTCGATGCGAGACCTGTCGCTCAGCCGCTGCCCATCAGTGTGTTCTGGCTCTCCTTCCAGTACTTCATCTTTGGGATCGCTGACATGTTCACATACGTAGGGCTCCTCGAGTTATTCTACTCCGAGGCGCCAAAGGGGCTCAAGTCGCTCTCGACCTGCTTCCTGTGGTGTTCCATGGCGCTTGGGTATTTCTTCAGCAGCATATTGATCAAGATTGTGAACAGGGCAACAGAGGGCGTGACCAGGAGTGGTGGTTGGCTTGCAGGGAACAACATTAACAGGAACCACTTGAATCTGTTCTATTTGCTGCTCTCAATCCTGAGCATTAGCAATTTCTTCGTATACCTGATTGCCGCTGGGAGGTACAAGTACAGGCCCCGAATAATGCCTGTTGTCTCCAACTAGATGAACCAAGTTAGAAAGACAACAATTCATGGACATTCGTGTTTGGTAAGGGTGATTGTTGTGTCGTATTTTAAATTGCATGTGTTTTGTTCGTTTGTGTAAGTTTCTTCTGGCCAAAAAAAAAAAAGAAGCGAGGTCTACAGTCTGAAACAGCTGATTTTTCCATCTTCGAACATATGAAAAAAGATAATTGCACTGTCTTCATTAATGGTCTCCGTAATTATCTGGTCCGACAAGGGCCAGCAATGGCTGTTGGCGAGAGAGGTTGGACAAAGTGCGACTCCTAGCGGGCTTATTATGAGATAAAAGTTCGTGTGTAAAACCTGAAATTGACTTTATGGAGACGCTTATTGATAGTAACGTAAATACCCACCTTTGAACTCCAAAGTTAATTATGCTCATGTGAAAGCACTATCAGAATAGATGATATCCTGAAAAGATACACACATGTATGCTAAAAGAGAAACTGTGAAGCTCGATATGAAATAAGAATGGTTTGACTTTTCTAGTTTGCATCGAAGCAAAGTTCCTTGAAGGGGTTTTCAACTAAAGCAAATGGTGTTTGAGAATTTCGACTTTGGAATTTTTTGCCAACTAATTTTAAAATAAACCAAAACTTCAAAAAATGAAAAAAAAAAAAAGAACGGGGAGGGGTAGGCCTAAGGACAACACTATGAGACTCACTATGGAATGGGTCAAAATGAAGAATAATGCCTTGAGTGAATTAATGTAGAGTATCATAGTCTCAATGTGAGATTGGCAATCGTTTGACTTTTTTAGTTGCATCTAGGCAAAGTTCCTTAACTGAAGGTGTCTTCACCTGTAGCAAATAGTGTTTGACAATTGCTATTTTGGAACTTTTTGCAAAGCGACTTTAACATAAACAACTATCATTTTTGTTTAGTTGAAAACTGCAATTTTCTATTCGAATGTTAAATTCAAATATGTTTGATTTATAAATTCCAATCACTTGCATTTATCTAATATTCCAATCCTATCGTCTTACAACACGTTTGTTTTTACAAGTTAATCTAAAAAAATTATTCTAAAAATCATAATTCAGGTGAGCAATAATTATAAATTTATAAGCCAAAGAGTAAGGAGGGGCAGGCCCCAATAAGTGATAACTTTTTACTTGATTAATTCACTTATTTTTTTTACATTGACATGAATTTTATAGAAAATTTCAAATACAGGTCCAAGTGCTTTCATCTTCTCAAATAAAAGTCCAAAGTGAACCTTATTTCAAAGAAATGCCTGAAGTGTCCTTATTATTCAAAGAAAGACTGAAATGGATTTTGTTGTATGATGACTTGAAATAATTGGTGATTCTCCTGCTTCGTCAAATGCAATGATTAAAATATTGGAAGAGAGGTAACACCAAGAAGTTCGGAAAAAAACAAAAAGAAGATCTATCGCAACGAGAGCTACATCTCAAGAATCGATCTCAAAACCAAACTTGGCACTACCCATAAGCTAAAGGATTAGGTGCACGCTCTTGTACACTTTGTGCTTGCGCAGGAGGGGTTCAGCCATATCTAGGGGCGAGCAAATCGATCAGATCGGCCGAGTTGGTTTGATCCTCGGTTCTATGGTGAATAAGACCGAATCAGATAGCCCAGAATATATATAGAAAGAAAAAATTAGAAATTTTTAAAGAAATAGTTAACTTAATTTTTCCCATCTTTTACTCGACACTCCTCTTCTTTTGCTCTATGCTCACGTCTCACTTTCGCAACGTAGCTTTCGAACGTGTTTGTCGATATGAAGTCCCTGATTACGTTTTGTCTTGGCTCAATCCGTGTTTGTCTTGACTATATTATACAAATTCATTGTTTTGTTCGCACTTGGATTCAGTGAAGTACAAGTGTAATATCACTTTGAGCTCGATTCTTTCCAACGTGAAAAGAATGATGTCGGAGCATAATTCTGTTTCAGTTATTTAAGTGTTTTTCTTCATAATTTAATTTTTTTACATTATTTTAGTAGTATAAATACTATGTAATGGTTGTATGATATCATGTATTTGTTTATTAGGTTGGATGGTTGAGATTAGAAGTTGTTAGTTTAAATTCAAGAATTAGATTCCTATACGCAGTTAGCGTTAGTGGTCCCACTGGGATTGAGTTGGCTTGCAAGTCCCGGTTTGGTCCCTAGTCTCGAAATTTAGGGACTGGGACTATCGGTTCGATTCCCGACTTCATACTACGATCGAGACTCCCGATATGGGTTTTGGACCAGCCCAGACCATACACATCCTTAGCCATATCCATAGTTAGCAATAATATAAGAGGGATGTACATGTAGTGGGAACAAATTTGGAATTATACACGAGACGATGGATAGATGACAACATTTTAATGCCCTATCTAGTCAAATTTATGTTTGACAAGTAAATTCTATACGATCTTATGATGAGAATAGTTTACTAAACTAAGGTATGCCGTTGATAAGTCGGTTTAAGACATTGTGTGAAGCATTGGTCGATGACGCAAAAGCTAAATCTCTGATGACTTACCCCAAACGCGAAAGGCTATTATACCTGCGTAACCAACAAAAGTGGACATGGAGTTTATCTTTCTCATCGTCACCCTCTAAGTTGAGACAAAATATTTTTTCTTCTTTCATTTTAGGAAATACTCTCGAATTTCACATCTCAAATTCAGACTAAGTAATTTAAGGACTTGCTCAAGTCCAACCTCACTCTACAAAGATCGATCAAGTAAAACCAATTGGGATCACAAGCTAACCAACCTAAATTTTAGCCTTAAAAATTAATCAGGAGATTTAAATTTCCTTGTTATCCAAATATTGTCTCTCAAATGTGAACAGCCCAGAAGGTAAAAAAATGAAAATGAAGTAGTTTTTATTTGTATAGTACCGACACAACACGTGACACCACATTGTGATTTCTTAAAAATAAAAAATTTCGTCATGTTAGAACACGTTTCATATTAAATATATATTTTCATATATACATGGTAAGTCATCATTTTTATGATTTCACAAATAAATAAATTATTTAAAGAGAGCCTAGAAGGAATTTACACTGAAAACAACGATTTACCATTTCTATGGCAATGACAAATTCCATTTCCCTGAAAAATAAAAGTAATTAACAAAATAATAAATAACAAAAAGAAGCCAATCATTACTTACGTTTCAGCCCCCATCCCGTAATTTTCTTTCTTTTTTTTATTCCCTTAAAAAAGAATAAAATAAAGTTAGAAAAAATCAATAATACAGAAATCAAAACGCAATTAAAATAAAATAAATTCAGAAACCCTTCACTCTCCTCCTCCTCCTCCTCCTCCTTCCTTCGTCGTCCACCGTCGCAGCCGAAAGAAAAGCCCTAATTCTCCGTTGCCATCGGTTCCCAATCCAGCCAGTCCCAGCAGGCGCAGCTCGCGATGGTCCTCGGCCTCGACCCCTCCCACTTCGAAACCCTAATTTCCCACCTCATGTCCTCCTCCAACGAGCTCCGGCCCTAGGCCGAGTCCCTCTTCAAGTTCGAAATTTTGGGTTGTGAAGTCAAATCTAGTGCCCTAACATGTTGAGTTAAGCGACTGAATGTGTGCATTTTACGTTTCTTTCTGTTATCGGAGCAACTCTCGAAGGGGGCGGGGAAATGAAGAAAATGGACAGAAGTAGAAGTAGACAGGGAAAAGGGAGGTACAAGTTGGTAGCATAATGCAGTCGCTGCCTTCGCGGACAGAGGTGCGCATCTTTACCTCCAAACAATCGGGTTAATGAAATGCATGTTTTAACATTCATATAGATGGAGATCGAGTGGGGTACTGCTCCTGAAAGTAATTTTGAATTGCGATGAGATAATTGATGACAATGATCGTCCTGGGAACAAGAAAGTTTGCCGTCCTTCGATTACTTGGATTGGGAACAGAAAATTGTGCAACGATGGGGTTAGCAAATAAGAGCCCCTTGATATAAACAACAATTTGTTGGTGATTTAACCACTAGTGTTTCTCATGATTCAAGATCCACTTATATAAGCAGCAAAAGACGCAAACATAGTTAATTGGCTTGCAGAGTAATGGATGATAATTTTCTGTGACTAACGCACAGTTTGACTACTGATGTGAACTGATATAGTAGCCCATTTAAAGACAAGTTTGAAATTCAACTAGATTCTATTTGGTCAGGTGGAAGGTGGTTCAGAATTTTTTTTCTTTTTTTGTAATTAATGTGTGGTGGGGAGATTGGGAGTTACATCTTTGTTATAAATCTTTGTTTAGTTGTGATGGCTTGTTTCTCAGACATTAGCCTCGTATTGGACTTATAGGACACGTACATAAAGACCACATAGCCCCTTAATGACACACCTGAACAAGCAACTAAGTGAAAACTATTTGATTTTCAGTTTTTCTGCCTTCTGGGCTGTTCAGATATATTTGATTTGGACTCTCTGTTAGTTTGAGAGACAACATTAGTAAAACATGCAAATTTAAATTTTCTGGTTAATTTTTCAGACTAAAATTTAGGTTGGTTAACTTGTGATCCAAGTTGGTTTTACTTAATCTGTCTTTGTACAGTGAGGTTGATTTCCTCCTCATAAGATCGTAGAGAGCTTACTTTTCAGACATGATTTTGACTGGATAGGGCATTAAATGCTATATCCTCCTTGTGAAATAATTGAGTATATCTGGATATTCATAACATCTCGCTTAATTTGTAGTTCCTTTTAGATAACCTTATTCACCTGTCGTTATTAATGCCCAGGTGTTTTTGAACGAGTGGTGGCTGGTCAATGCTAATGGAAAGGGTTTAGCTATCGGAGGATTTGCTCACAGAGAGTATTCTACTTCTGCCTCTCTTTAGGAGAAACATGTTTTCATTCGTTTCTTGAAAAATTTCTGGGAAGTCCTACATATGCATAAACTGATATATGCATCTGTAGAAATGCTGTCATCTATCCATCTTCTCATGTATAATTCCAAATCTGTTTCGCACGGCATGTACATCCTCTTATATATTGGCAACTATGGATATGGCTGAACCTCTAGTGCACAAGCACAACGTGTAGGAGAGCATGAACCTAATCCTTTAGCTTATGTGTAGTGCCAACGTTGGTTTTGAGATAGATTCATGAGACGTAGCTCTGCTGTGATAGATCTTCTTTTTCTTTTTCCAAACTTCTTGGTGTCACTTCCCCTCCAAGTTTTAATCATTGCACTTGACAGGAGAATCACCAATTATTTGGAGTCATTATCCAATGGAATTCATTCCAGTGTCATTAAAGTGCTAGGTGCTCTTAAGCTGCTAGGAGTCCTTGGTGCCTAAGGCATTATTCATTAGCCTGTGTGAGGTGAAGCACTAAGTTAAAGTGTGGGATGTATATGCTAAGAAATCAATTATTAGGTCTTCAACAAATTAGAGTTACTAAATGCTATTGTCTTATTTTCATGTACCATACAAAATATTCCATAAAAGCGTTGAAGATGCTTCTAAAATTTATTAATAGTAACTTGAATGTCTCATACATATTATCTAACAAATAGAAATACCTTTATAAAAAAAAAAAAGAAAGAGCATGTGAAATCCTAATGTTTTTATAGTCTTCATTAATGTTACCCAAGTAGGTAGAATGAAGGCTAGGGACTTGGTTTTAGCTGGCAAAAGAAATAATGGCAGTGATAAAGAAGCAGGCTTTTGATTTGGAAATGTGTGATACTGAGACAGAATAATAAAACACTGGTGCTCCCATTTTGCAGGTACTCCATACATACGGAATAGAAATATTAGTACATAAGAATAAGGGATAAGTGTATCGAAAGTCATAAAATTCTTCACGAAAGTACAATCGAGTCCTAAAACTTCCTAAAAATGCAATTAAGTCCTAAAATTTATTGTAAAAGTGCAATCAAGTCTAAAAATTGTCGAATTGGTCTAATCAAGCCCTTTTGTTGATTGCACTTTTTGAAAGTTTTAGGGCTCGATTGTACTTACGTGACAAGTTCTAGGACTTGATTGCACTTTTTGAAAGTTTTAGGATTCAATTGAACTTTCTTGACAAGTTGTAGGACTTCCAGTGCACTTATCCCTAAGAAAATAGGCACAAGCTCTTCTTTTCCATCATCCAAGTATCCGTGCATTTTGCTCTAAAATTTTGTGCTTATAAAGAAGGGAGAATTATACATGTCTGATCTATATGACTTGTTGTAAATACCATTTCCGGGCTGGAATTTGAAGAAAGTATTTGAATCTGTGAATGAAGGTTTTGCATCTCATAGTTGTGTTATATCATGGCATGGTTGAAGGCTAAGCAAGTTTGCTTTAACATATGTCAGCAGTGAAAGAGTAAGCCTTTTTTTGCTCCGCACCGATTGTGAAGAGGCATGATACTACCATTTGAGACAGCAGATGGCATGACAATCATGGTGGTGGTCTAATCAACCGGCTACGGACTCTGGAAAATGGATTTTCCTGAAGGTATGAAATGCTTTCATGTGAACAATGACTCTTGTGTGCCTGTAATTCAGTTAATAGTATCTTCTAGTATCAAGTGCATTGGCTTCTAACTGATCGATCTGAATAGGTGTGCAAGAAATTCCTGCTTGGATTTCCATATGATTGGGCAGCGTATTCAACTTCCTTCTATGGCGAACAGAAAAACTGGTTCAGTTAAGGCTGCAGCTTCTGAGAAAACTGACTCCCAGTCAAGGAGCACTATAAATTACTTTGAGGCAACTTCTCTTGATGATGTTACTGTGCCAAAGTTACGAGATTTATTTAGTCTCGGTGATCCTGATAATACATTCTTGATGAAGAAATATATGATGATGTTGTGGACATGTTGGGAAGTGGTGCTGAGCATGATGGAGAATTTCTTTGTTCGAGCAGAAAAAACTAGTCTTGGTACGGCTGCCAAAAGCCAAATTGAGGCTCAAATTAACAAAAAGAAATCGAAGGAGGATGGATTGTGCAAGCACAATGAGGACATATTGTCTGCAAGAAAGATTGTGAAGAAAGTAAACCATAAAAGTGGCCATCAATCGAGGGCTGTTACTCATGTTCGTAGACGAAGGGAAGGTGTTTCAACTAGAAGCATGACTAGGCTTAAAAAATTATAAAGGTATAAACAGGCCCATGTGTGCTTTTCAGACACATAACGCATATCCAGTATCATGACACAGCAAGTTGTTTGGGGCGTTCACCTGGATTTGGATCTCCCTATAAAAGATGGCCAACGACATCTCTTCTGCTTCTGAAGAAAAAGAAGCTCTTCATCAAACAACTCCATGGCGCTTTCAGTTCTGTTTTGCCACTAAATGTGGATGCAATGGAGACCCAGGCACTGCCTCCAGCATTGAGGGGTAATTAAAAGTTCGTGCGCAGTGCAGTAATCACAAACTGTATTTGAATTTTGTGTTTGCGAAAGTTTCTGCATAGAATGTAAAGGTGATGGGCAGGGAGATTCTCCCAAAGTGCAGGAGTCTGTCACTTTCAGGAAGTTATTGAGGAGAATTTTGCGGTAGACACCAAGTTGGGCTCTGTTTAGGAGAGTATCGTAAGTCATCTTTTGGATTTTGATGGAGGTGGGAGTTTCTCAGTAAAGGCAAAGTGTGGCAGAATCTGTTGGAAATTAGAAAGCAGCAGTTGTTTAATGATATCGAAGTGGCTCGATAGTCTCTAATAATGATGTGATAGGAGGTGCTACTAATGGGAACAAAAAACTTCTAGGAAGGAAGTACTGTATACTTGGTGCAAGATGGGAGGCAATACCCAAATCGATGGTCCTCTTACCTGTCCATTGAAAATTGAAGTCATTGATGATACTGGCATCGATTGAACTCGTGTCATTCAATGGAATTGGATATAGCGAGGTCAAGGAGATGGGGTATGCAAAAGAAGTGGCATATGGAAAATTAGATGAAAAGGCTTCAGAGGAAAGGGAAAGGTGCAAAAATGTTCATGGAGAATTGTGAAGAGCAAGACAACTTAGTGCATTTTTTCTGAACCTATATATACTTGTTGAAAAAAGGGAGGCAACCAAAAGAAGGTTCTCCAGGGAAGAAGTGGAGGCCCCTGAGGTTCATTAATATTGAATAATGAAGTTGGAAGAGAGATTTACATGGACTGGGCCCTTTGGCAAGAGAGTTCGAACCTTGCTAGTGCTAACCGTCAGCTGCATCTACTTTGAGATTTCCTTGCCAGCGTCAGTCTCTTGGGAGGGCACAGGGTCCTGGTATTCTTGGTGGGTATCATCGCTTTAGTTGCTATATCGTAATTTTTTCTATGGCTATACATAATACTTAAAGAGAAGCTTGAAAGGAGTTGATGAAGGTAGCTTTATTTAAGTTGTATACAGTATCCAGATCACATTCTCGCAATGGCCTTACCTGGCCAATGTTCATTCTGTGGTTATCGTTGGTCATCACAGGACAGTTTGGAGTATGCATTGTACATATTGTCCTCCACTTATCTTCTTTGGCTTTTTTTTTCTTTTCGAGAAAGATGCTGCTAGGTTTGAGAATATTCTACTACAGTAAGGTGCTTAGTGTTTCCTCTCTCAAGAAGAATACTCTAGTTTCATGTTCTTCTATTGACAAGGGTATAAGATCTTTGCTTTTCATGGTGCTCAAGGACCATTAACCATACTTTAGATAAAACAGATGAAAACTCGAGGAAAATGTCTTCGAAACGTGCATGAATGGAGAACCTCGGGTTTAGTTCAAATGTGTTTCTTAAAATGCAAGAGATGCAACAGAAGAACTTTCACTGATCATGCTATCTTACGGGAGAGATCTTTTGAATACTCCGTTGATTGTATTTTGACAACTCATTTCTGTATGGTTTGCTTTAGTATGCCAGACACGATGGGGCAGATTGATGTTTCTGATTACTATCCTATTTTTGCTCCCTCTTTTTATCATCCTTAGCGCATTCTGGTTTCTTTCATTTTGCTTTGCTTTTGTGGAGATTGAATGAGTATGCTAAAATTTATGTGACCCATTTGCGGTTATGTTATGACATTTTTGAAGAAAATGTGTCCTTCATGACTTGCACCCTCATTCATTATTTTGTACATCCAGTAATAGTCCATCAACTTGTCAGTACTCAGATTAAGCCTGATTAATTCCCCATTCTCTGGCTCTCTTCTGTCTGTTATCCTTTTTCACTTGTCATATCCTTGGAAAAAAAATCTCTTTTCTATCGCCGTGTCATTGTTCGTCCACTCTGTTTGAATCAATACTTTTCACAGTTCGTTTTTGACCGGTCAAACTTAGGAATCATTGTATAACCCGATTCTTTCAAATAATAATTGTTTTACATAGTCATCTGCCTTATTTCTCGATTTGATTGTTCGAGCTTCTGTTCTAAGCAGATGCAGTGGCTGGAATGGAAGAGGGAAATCACAAGATTTCTGTGCTCCCAGGCTAAAGACCAAATGTGGAACGAATTGGTAATATGTCTCTTTACTGCTTGTCGGTGGTACGTTCAGAGCCTACTATTTGCTACTCTGGGTGCATGACAGAGACACGTTCCCATCCAAACTATGGTGAAAACGCAAGAATCGCCACAAGCAATTTGTTCTCCAATAGAACATAGTGTTTTCTCAACGTTACCTTATTCTGTGCGGATTGCTCCTTTTTGTATTTTTATCTCTTGGTTTGCTCTTTGTCCTTTTCGAATCAAAGAATTTTCTTCTGAGAAGACGAACGAGGGTGTTGAAGTACAACGTACGGGGCAGTGAAACAGATTGTGTGTGTATCTGGATCATGCCTGTAGCCTAGATATTGTCGATAGTGATGACAGTGAGAAACCCGGCTTTGATGCTGGACCTGCAGAAAATGTTCATTGAAAAGTATCCTAGGCGAGTCGTTTGTACTTTGTATAGGTCTTGTTGGTTCTTTTTTTCCAATGTTTGTGAAGATGGCGATAAAAGTTATATGATTCGCTTCTGAGAGACTAAAATTGAACTGTTTTAGTTTATAAAGCAGGCGTTACTGGTTACGAAATGGAAGATGGTATATACCTACCTAATCTAACTACTAGATTTAGAAATCGCCGGAGGTGACTCAGGGAGCAACCTCTTGATGATTTCTAGTGACCAACCTTTGGGATTTCGTCGCTAAAATCCCATTTTCCCCCTCTAGACTATGTAAAAGAGTTCGGACATAAAACACGAAGGTTCAAAGGCGGAGGACAGAATGGCCCACGAAGGTTTGGTTTTGAGCCCAACCCCAATAGGTAGAGCTAGACTAGATCTGCAATCTCTCGACACTCCGGCATGCGACCAACCTATGTTTAGTGCTCCAGACAAGCCAGTGATACGCGAGTCCAGTATCTCGACACTCCATTTTGATATGCGCGGGTCAATTTTAGCATTTTCTATAAAGTAGGAATCAAAATGTAAATTTATCAAATGTGTACACACACTTAAGTCATATACACGGCATCCCAAAATTAATATACTCACTAGCAAAAATAAAAAAAAATTATTCGCGATATAACAAAAGAAGAGAAGAAATTCATCGCTAATATTATTTATCATGTGTATATAAAAATATATATATTTAATATACAATATGTTTCAACGTATCAGAATTCTCTATTTTTTTAGAATAGTGTGTCGGTGTGACGTGGCGTGTCGTATCTCGTGTTGCATGTCGGTATCGGTGCTACTTAGCTTATGACTATTATAATATCTGTGCTTTACTATCGTGTGAGCACTTTCATTCACTACCAACCGCTTCTTTGGCATCTCCAGAAAAGTGTATTTCGTGATCAATTTCGAAAGTAGATATGGAATTTGGGATATTCGATGGGAGGGAGACGTGTCGGTGATATTCGAAGTAAGAACTTATTGGTGTAAGGTCAAGGTTAAACTGCTTTTGAATTTGATTTAGGATAATAAAGAGATGGCTGTGAAGAAGCAAATCCCTCGTCTCTCAAAAGGAATTTGAAATGACATAGTTATTTTTGCCTGTCTCTATCCATTGCAATGTTGTTCTAGCCAAAAGTATTTTTTTTTATTACTCTACATGCTAGAGGTACCCTAATAGAAGGTGAACAATTTTAAAACGGGAAGTTTGCTAAAGCTTGGGGAGAACTTAGATAGGTAAACAATGAGTTAAAGCCATGGTCGCCAATACCCTTGGAGGGACTAGAACATAGAAGCTCAAGTGAAGTTCTGAACATTACATTGAACTAACGTTTAGATTCAGACTCAAATCATTTGTACAACGACTAGCGATCTGGTTTAGATTTCTTTCTAATGATAGACAAGTTGTCTTCTATAAATGGAAAACTCTACTTATGGAAACTTAGATTCAAATTGTACGGGCGACTGAATCTATGAAGATTCTGATTTTATCTCTTAACTAGCTTCTTTATACAATCTTTAACAGAGGACGATATCAGAGAGGAAAGTATCAGAAGCAATGTTTAGATTCAGACACAAATCATTTGTATAACATCTAGTAATCTGGTTTGGATTCCTTTCTTATGATAGACAATTTGTTTTTTATAAATGAAAAATTCTACTTATGGAAACTTAGATTCAAATTGTATGGGCAACTGAATCTATGGAGATTTGATTTTATCTCTTGACTGGCTTCTTTATACAATCTTGTCCAACGAGTTTTATTGGAGAGCGATTGTTTGAAGATTTTCCAACGGTTAGATTAAAAGTGGAGGAGTATAAAAGGAGACCAAGGTGCCGAAGAGCTAAGAGAGAGTAAGAGTTGAAAATTTCAAAGTTCAAAGAGAGCTTAAATTCTATATACTGGGCTTCGTGAGCATTAAAGTTAAAATCCTTGAGAGGTGTTCAAAAGAGTAATTGTGAGATAATGTGATTTATCGACTTGAGAACCATCACTCATTGTAATCTCTGATCAATTGATTAGTGGAATCTAGCTGATTAGCTATTAGCGTAGAAAGTAGACATAGGCTTATCAAAGCCATACC
Organism: Psidium friedrichsthalianum; assembly: GCA_019149425.1. NCBI lineage: Eukaryota > Viridiplantae > Streptophyta > Magnoliopsida > Myrtales > Myrtaceae > Psidium > Psidium friedrichsthalianum. Next base: position 26,080 of record JAGVVM010006656.1, read on the forward strand.
ACTTACAACAAAGCCAAACCACTATAAATTGTATGAAATTCTCTATCTCTTATACTCACTTTATATTATTCTTGATAGTAGATTTGTGCACAAACAAAATCTAAATTCGATTCGGATCCTATGCTTGATCAGACTTGAAACTAAATTTTGAATTCATTTGTCTTAATTCCACATTGTTTTAAATAAGTTTATGAAATCACCTATTCACCCCGTTAACACCTAAATTTTGGCTAAAATCATTTACAAAAATTGCATAAAAAAATTAGAGATTAACCTTAGTCTCTATGAAAAATATTAAAAATTCAAATAGTTTGCACTAAATTTCTACATGCATAAACACTTGCATTCAGTTGGACCGGTGGTGGAAATTAAGTTGAAATTGACGTACGGACAGGCCTGAACCCATTAGCATATTTCGGCCCAGGCATGGGAGAGAGTGTCGAAAATTATAAAGGCCTTATGGTCTATTTCAGCATAATTCCTATATTAGACTTTAATTAATCAAAGGACCTTAATTAAAAAATTAATTAATGAAAAAGCCCGATTAAGACTGTAGTGAGCAAAATTCGGTCAGACCCTTTATCACAAGGCCTGCCGAATTTTGAGTAGATCTTTAGACCTATTCGTTCAAGTTTAACTAAAAGAAAAAACCTTTTTGTTAAAGTGTCTAATAATCAATTGAAGCTTAAATAGCCCCCAAAAGAGCAATTGAACCCACAATGGGTATGAGAATGTCGGCTAATCCATGCACTGGGCCTGGCCGAATTCTCTATAGAGCTAAAGGCTCAACTTCATGCAATTTGTCCCTTCAGGACTTAATTAAGATCATGTTTTTATCTTGGGTACATTTAGCTTCGCTCCTGCGACGTCGACCTCTTTGTTGTCTTTTCGCCCGATTTCGTCGG